>WEIS01076918.1:0-26432 GCA_013389965.1 Todus mexicanus | reverse complement strand
GCTTTGTGTCTCAGCCTCATCAGTTTGACAGTGATATTCCTCTTTTCTTCATGCCCTGTTGCAGAAATTGGATGCATTGAAAATATCTCAATAATCCTCACTGAATTATGAATTACAGAAGTACATTTCTTAAATAATTAACCTGAATGTGTGCTAGCACCAACAATAAAATATTCCATGAATCCCTAGACTTCATTAAAAAGAAAAGAGGAAAAAACACCCAGCAGTTCTACAATTACACACTTTCTTAACAAAGCAAATGCCATATTAAAATTTCATCCAAAATTCAGTTAATCTTTCCATTAAAGGTATGCCATACGGGCTAAGCAGATACCAGTTCAGTTCAAAAAGGAAGAATAAATACAGAGAGAGTGAGCACACATTACCACTAATAATGTCAATGCACCTCTGTCTCTCCTATTCCTGTCTCTGATGCTAAAGCCCACTCAGTCTTCCTCAGGTGGGAACTCTATCAGCATTCTACTCTTTACCACCTCAGCACTTCCACATTCACAGAACAGCTCTGTTTCCTTCTCCTAGAAGGAATTCTGCCACTTCCTCCTAAAAACTAGAAAAATGATACAATGAAACTGGAATTTGGAGCTGAATCTGGCCATGTAATGCATGAATCAAACAGCTACATGGAGACAAAAAAATAGCAGAAAACCTAGAGCAGCTCAGAGCCCATTAGAGAACCAGAATGATTTACTGGAGTGACTCAACTTCAAACCAGGTTGACAGTGAGGAAAAATGAGTGACTGCCAAACTGCTGTTCAGTGAACTATCAGGATCACACTGACAAGTTACCAGTCCTCTGTGACAAAAGACCCTAAAGCAACCAGCAGGAAGTTAGCACCTGGGTTTGCCTTACATAAGGCATATTCAGCTGATCTCCATTTTGCAAGAGAAATTTGGGGAAATTGTGTTCTTGCAACACATTTAATCAGGGATTTCTGGGCTTTGACATTCACAACTTTCAAAATCAACAGTTTAAATGAGTTTGTTACACAATACTTCAACTTTAAATATTCAAATTAAAACAAATGATAGGGTAAAATTTTCAAAAACAGATTTCTGGTGAATTATTATTTATTTGTTCCTAATAATAAAATGCAGCTGCTTGTTTAGAAAACCTGCTCCCAGGTATATAAACTCATTGGGTTCCCATAAGACCTAAGCTTCCAGGTGATCAGAATCTCTTTTAAGAAGTATGACACAGGATCTAAATCACTGCAGTGCTTTTGAAACCTGTACTATTATTAACATATTCTGTCTTCTGACCATCATCATGTAAAAATATTGAAACGTATGGGTTGTAAAAAAAGGTACCACAGACAATGCATCAGCAAATTGTTAAATTAAATTACTACTTCAAATATTCAAGCTATCTTAGCTACTTACAAGCTATCTTTGCAGCCTGGCATTAGCAATGTCATTGTTGCCTCTGGCCTGCCACATTGCATTATCTTCATAATTAAGCATGAATCCAGAATAACAGTTTTGACCATAATAAAAAGATAGCTTTGAATTGCAGCCATTAAAGAGACCCATGACATCCCAGAGGAGTTATTAGGAGCAACGGCTTCAATTAAAAATTAAGATTCACTCATGTAAATTAGCAAGAGTGCGAACACTGTTTTTGTTAGGTAGACATTCTACATATGGAGCAAAACCAGACAGATATCTGGAAGTTTAATTCATTAAAAGAACTCTGGGTATTCAAACATCTCTAGTTAATCAATCAGCTTGAAATATGAAAACAGAAAGCTTTCAATAAGCTCCCACAAATTTCTTGCTTTATTTGCCTGGCTCAGGTAGCCGTGATAATTTTTTCTCATGCTCTAATAACATACGAAATGGATCAAATTCAATACCAACAGAGTTACAAAATGAGAGATTTGGCTTCTTGTATCTACATTAGCAAGACATACAGAAGAAGAAAGTCCTAGAGCTGTGTGAAGCAAGATTATCTCTGCCTCTAAGAAGACATTCCAAGTATATTGGTCTAATTGGTAGATGAATTTTAGGTCAGGTTGTTACTTTATGTTTATCATATCTTTTATGTTATAATTAGTCATTAAAACAACCAGTGATCTGAAATTCCTCCTGCAAAACAGATGCTAAAGGAAATACCTGAAAGCTTATCCAAGCTTGAAAACTCTTCCAATCTAATTAAAATCACTGAAAAAAAAATAATAAAATAGGCAGTTCCTTCCTCTCTCTACTTTATGGCCCCATTATCCTTTTTTACATCCTCTCTGTCATATTGAAAGGAAGTTTCAGAAAAAAATTGTCCATAATAACTGTACAAACCAACTCGTTCAAGAGAAGCACTCTGAAAGCAATTTGCATTCAATCATGACTAACAAAACCCCTTTGATGTTACAGGAAAACAGGGAAATTTTATTTTGAGAACTAAGTATCACTAAAATCAAAGGCAGGTTTATTACTGGAAAAGTCTTTCCTCTGTGCATATGTGTATTTTCACTGCTACCACACAGCTTGCTCATAAAATGGCTACTTCAGATATCTATGCTGGGACCATTAGTCAGTCATTTATTCTGTCAGGTTCTTCAATGCTGAGGAGATGAATCACGCATGACTGAGGGCTACATTTTCTATGTATTACTTAAATATCTGATTATAAGACATCCACATTCATATGAATACACCATCCCCACACTGGTGATCAATGCAGCTTTCTGGCATTAGCTGTTGAGCAAGGCTTCATTTTAGTTGAGTGCCAGGTTCTAGGGACCAATACACAGGACTTTGGACCTCCTTTTTCACTTCCATTTCCAACAGCCAGAGAGCACTCCTCCGCTTCGTGATTTATGCTACTGACACTTGGTACACCCACTTACAGTCACTGGCTTTGCAGTAGACTGGCTGGTCTTCTTTTAAACCAGGAATCGGTAGGGAAAAGTTCCACTCAATCACAAGCAACAACATCAGAAGTCCAGCTGGAAGAGGGACCTACTACTCCCACACACTTGGCCGTTTCAGCAAGCCTGAGAGCCAGCAGGCACAGTCTGCTGCTTACATTTGCCATCTTTGGGAAGTCTGAGCATGCTCTGCTCCGTGCCCTGCTGCCCATGGGGAAAAGCCTGGCCTGCATTCCTGACTATGGCAAAACCACAATTGGTCTTCTGCAGCAGTATCTAAGTCTGCACTTCTCTAGCTAAGGGATCCAGATAAAAACAGATCACACCTAGTGAATTTTCCATCAAAATATATATTTAAAGTATTTTCAGTTCCTCTCTCAGAAGGTCCACAGCCCTTCATTGGTGAAACAATCCAGTAGCTGCTTTGAGAGTTCCTTTGAGTCCAGCGAGTAATCTCATTTTGAAAATCCCCGTGTCTGAAGGATCCATGGCCTCCAAATATGCTGTATTTTGACAATAAAAAATATCCGTGCTACCATTTGCAACACTTCCCTTGAAGGAGCTGTCACCAGCCGTTTGCAGACAAACAGCATTTCTCACTGAGCCATGACTGGCTGCCATCCTATGGAGCCAAGAGTGATAAATTCCTCTCCTACCTCCAGCAGCTCACCATGGCATTTGCCCCTTTGCAGCCTGTTGTTGTGCTTAGTATAAGGGGTGCAATTACAGAGAAAGGACAAGATCTCATTTAAAACAGATGATACATGCTGTCTATTGCTACACGTGCTTGAAAAACATCAACTTCACTTTCACCAGTGATTAGCTAAAATAAATAGTATATGGACTGGACAGATTTACTTCAAGAGTGATACTGAGACTGTGCAGGAGAAGGTAGGAGGGAATATTAGGCAATGCTGGGTTTACACAATGTAAGAAACACAGCTGCAAGTTTGCAATCGTGCATTCCAAGATAAAATACAGAAACCTGGGGAAAAAAAAAAGTTCTTCCTTCTCTTAGCCATATTTAAAAACGTAGGTATTTGATAACCTCAAATTTAGCCATAGGAATAGTGAAGGACAAATTTCAGTATTCTCCAGCAGAAAAGTGCACCCTGGCTACTTTCAGTTTTGGAAATCTTATTTGTAGAAATTGGAGTTTCTAAGACTAACTTGTTTTGTATCCCCTCCCTCAACTACAACTCCAAAAACTTAAGCGAATTCACTCCCAGTTTTGATACAGCATTATTTAGCATTGCCAGGAAAAAAGTCACATTTCAAACATTTCTGTCTTTGAAAGGATTACAGTTTAGCTTTATGGCTAAGGCCGTGTTAGCAGTGTCTTTACAGATCAAATGACCATTTTTATGGAAGTCATGTTAGCTATTTAAATTGAAGCAGATGGTAATTTTTTCAGCAAAGAAAAACTTCTAGTGTGTTCCTCTAGGACAATATAAATAGGGTTGATCTTCAGATGCTTATGGATGAGGATCTGTTAAAGCTGCAGGCCTAAAATGGAGATTTCTTGTCAACTTTAATTAGATTCTGCAAACCATAAATTATGTAGTTATTTAAAATCAACCAGGGTGAAGAAAAGCAGTTTTGCCAAATTTCTGTTGTTCGCACTCATGCAAAAAGATGGCCAAGTGACTGTGTAATGCCGTGAATTCTGTGTCAGTGAGAAATGAAAGCCAAGCCCTGGAATTACAAAATGACTCAGAACGACCTGACGGAATCTGAAACGACAGGAGCAAGTAATTCCTTATACAGAAATCAAAATGGAAATGTGCTAAGTTTGATGTCAATGAAACCCTATGATATTTTTTGACAGAGAAAAGCGTATTTCAGAAAAGAGAATGAAACCTCAGAGAAGAGCGGATCTTATCTCTGGTGGGCATTGGAGGCAAGGAAAAGAACTTCTGCTGGCCACAGATGGTACAGCTTGATTTTAAGTTGTAAATAATAGACTTTTACAAAGATAACTTGTGCCATAGATGAAGGCTTTTAGAGGACTTAAGTATAGTGTTTGCTAATCTTTCTTTGCTAGTATTTAGATGATCAACCCATATAAATATTTGTGAAATTAACTTTTATGAGCTAGTTTGTCTAATAGAAAGCAAATGTAACCCCTTCTTGCTGTTCGTGTGCAATCATAGCAGACTAGAAAGGTAAACCTTTCAGAAGGAATACACCTGATTGAGCACAGTTTAATCACGGAATTGGGTTGCTAATGGCTGTTAAAAGTGTATCTAAAATTTTGATACATCAAAACCAAGTGAGACTGCCACTAATAAAAAGTCAGTCTTGATCAAAGAAATAGTTACGAATTATTCTTTCAGTGCTTATACTAGTAGAATTTGGGTGTTTAGCACCATCCCCTGAAGGGTTTACCTTCTGAATTCTTTAACAGAGCACTGACTACCTTGTGCATGCTTCTACCAGGCTTTCACTGCTGAGCCCGCCTTCGCCACCCGGGGTGAGGCAGCTGTCAACAAAGCAATGTGCAGCGCAAAAAAATGAGCCAACAGTAGAGGTCAGCCATGAACTGCAGTCTTCCTCTCCAGATTTCTTGCCTAAACAATTTATGCTATTTACTGTACACCCAGAAAGATCTGGAGCACTTGTGCCAAAGCAGCAGTGGATAACAGGAGCAAAGAAAATTCATTTCTTTCCCAAAATGAGACAAGGCAAAAATCTGAGTATTAAGAACACTGCCATGGGAGGTTTGAATTACAAATAGATAATAACACTTGGGTTTTTTTGTATATAATACACAGCTCCCATAGCAACTCTCTTCTGTCTGCTAGCTGGTCCAGAAAGGTCAAGATCTCACAGGAAAAAAAACCCACAACACACCACATAAAAGAAAAAAAAAGAGAAATAATAAACTTAACCTAGATGGACTACTGAAAAAACCCCAAGAGCTTGAACTTTGGCAGTGTATGCCCCTGCATGGGCTATAGCTTGGCTTTTCAAGAGTTACCATCGCCACTTGCTGCTTTCTGCTACCCCTAGGTAAAGTCACTTGGCATGTTGGCTCGTGAAGATTTCCCTTTCCAAATCCTCCTCCCCCTGTATGAACATATGATGTACCAATGTGCTGGGCTACTCCGGTTGCCCCCAGTTTCACCTGATCCTGTATCTACATAAACTAGGTCAATGCTTCAGCCAAAACAGATTACTTGGATTTTTGAAGCCAAGAATTAACATGGACTAATAAATTGCTCTTTGCTGGGTTATTTGAAAAACAAGCATGTAATTACCCCTTGCAAATGAGGACACTCTTCAATACCATTCTCCCTTAAATGCAGCTGCCTTGGACATTAATATAATACAGCAACTGGATTTGAAGGACAGGGGTTTACACTGAATGAAATAACCCATGCAAGGTCTCATAAATGTGCTTAAAGTTACAAATGGGAAACAGACAATCAACAAAATGCACTGAATTTTCTAGGCTTGCTTTCCAACTGTGGTGCATTATACTTACACCAGGTAGCAGCTCAGGCATCACTTTAGTCATGTGTTTGTCAAGCACTAAACACGATGCCCCTCAGACATGCTTCTCTTTCCCATATCTAGAAAAAACATGTTGCACCTGAGCACGCAGCGCCGCATCTCAGCTGGGGATTTAACAGCCACATGTGCAACATCATTTTGCCCATCTCCCTCCTCCCCAAAATGTGACCAAAGCCAAATTCCTGGCTAAGGCCAGCAGGACCGGCCCTGCCCTGCATTCCCAGCCTGGTTGCCCGGTCGGGCTCCCTGCCGGGGCACTCTGCTGCCCTTTGGGCTCACTCACGCCTCTCACAGCAGCAGCCGCTGCCGCTGGCAAAGGAGAACGGCCAAGCAGCCGAGCTGGGCAGGGGAGCCGGGAGGGCGGCTCCGTGGCCCTCGGGGACCTGCTGCCCTTTGGCTTTGCGGGCAGCATCTCCCCCGGGGTCGCAGCTGCCCTGCCGGGGGCCAGGCGAGCAGCCAGGGCTGGCTCCCTCCGCTCGCTCTCCGCGCCCCCGTCCCGCGGCGGGCAGGGCCGGCACCCCGCACCCCTCACCCCGCAGCCCGGGCTGTGCGGGAGCGCGTCAGCTGCGGGGCTGGGGACGGGCTCTGCGGNGCGGCAGGGGAGAGGAGGGGAGGGCAGCAGCGGCCGCCCAGCGTACCCCTCCATCCCTCACCTCCCCTCCGTCCCTCTTTCCTCCCCTCCATCCCTCTCCCGCTGCGGCCCCGGGCCGCTCGGCGGGCTTGCCAGCGGTGGGAGCTGCGGGAAGGGGCAGGGGAGATGCGCAGAGAGGCGCGGGTGGGTGAGCGAACTCCGCCAGGGCACTCGCACGGCAGCGGCTGCAGGGCACGGCCCGGGGCTGGTAGCAGAGGGGAAGTCAGGACAGAAAACGGGGGAGAGAAAAGTGGGTCTGGAGCGGGGACAGGGAGGGCGCGCCGCCGGAGGACCCCGACCCAGATCACCTCTGTGTCTGGTCTGCTCTGCTCCAGCCATGTGGACCTGCTCTCTCTCCCTCCATAGAAAAACAACAGAATAAAGATTTGAGGTGCAAGAAGGACAGAGAACCCTGAATATTATCACGTATATTAATGTAGTGCCTATCATCTCTGCCAGGCTCCCTGTACCCCCACTATATGCAATAGCTGCATGAACAAAGCAGAGTCCTTGCCCCGAAGAGTTCTCCGTCTGAAGCAGTCTGAGAGCTGAATTCAGTCTAACCTGTGGCCATTTTTCTCCCATTGTCTTGCCGAGCCCTCTGCCGTATCTGCTCTCCTGGTTCTGCTCTCCCAGTTAGAGCTATGGCAGGACAGGTGTCAAAAACAAGTAGCGTATTTCCTCTTCACCACTTCTTGCAGCTGGACCAAAGGGTGCATATGGTGACAAAGCATCATTAGGATTTAGAATTTATCGCTCGTGGCCATCCAAGAAATGATCAAAGAAGGAATCTCCCTTACAGGCTGGGAGGAAAAGAAACAGTGATGCATTTGTGCTAAGATTTTGTTGTAGTAGCTAGTGAACTATATGAATTACAGTGGCATATTTCTGAGAATGCAGCAAGTAAAGTAACAGATAATATCTGATAGTGGGGAAAGAGCGTATCTTCTAGCTTTACTTCCTGATGTAGAATCCTAATTATTTATCTACTTATTCCTGTGTCTGAAGAGTCCCTGCAAGGAGAGTTCCAAAGGAAGCTTTATAAGGATCTACTGAAAAATTACAACCCTTTGGAGCGACCGGTTGCAAATGATTCCCAGCCGCTCACTGTCTACTTCACTCTCAGCCTCATGCAGATCATGGATGTGGTGAGTCTGTAACCTTCTAGGAAACTATTTCTTTAAAAAGGTGGATTTTTCTTTCCTAGAGGGAAGATCTGTGATTGCAAAGGAAGACTGCAAGATATTGGAAGATATTCTTAAGAGTATAAGATATTTAAAGTGAAGCTCGAACTGGAAGAAAAACTTCTGTGTTTTGAATCCTGCTTAGAACCAACAGGAAGTGTAGTCTGGGGTGACAGGCAAACCCAAAGCTCTTGATTTCTGGTGCTCACTACAGAGCTTATTTTTCAAGATGGGGACGGAGAGAAGAAGGGGATCTCCTGACCAAAATGACATTATTTCTTACCATATTTAGACAGGATTGCTACTTTCTATATGCTTAAATCTTAGAGGATCTGTTTGCAAGCACACTTGTTTGGTGTACCAATAAATACTCCTGTGCATAACTTGACAGACTTGTAAATGTACTCTAGGATCTTCTGGGTTCAAATATGAGTAATTTAAGCTTCACCATCACAGCAGCTCAGAGATCAAACTCTACATCCATCTAAGTGGGTTTAGAGTATTCATTTTTACTGAATTTGACTAGCTATGAGCACCAATAAAGAAGTTAATTACTTTAAACTAGTAGTTAACCTCAAAATGTCATTATCTGTCCATCGGATGATTCAAGTTCAAGGCACAACAAAATAATAATAATAAGGAGGAAAGATAGATGGGATTATTCATGACAAGTGGTTTGCTTTCTGTTCCCTTACAAGCTGCCAATTTTCAAAACCCCAGACACTCTTCATTTAGTATCTGAAGGTCAGCACACAGAGAGAACTCTGCAGGTTTAAATGCTCTTAGTTTCCATGCAGTTTAGTGTGATATTTAATATTTGCTGAAGTCAGAGTAGGCAGCTGTAGTCAGTGAGCTGTTTCAAAGTTGATGCCACTAAAGCCAACAGGCAAAATATGTCAGTTCTATCCCTGTCTATGGCAGCTGAGTTTTAATATACGTGATACCAATGAGCAGAACAGAAACTATATGGAGTCATAGATGAATGACAGGGAGAGAAGAATGTGTGTTATTCAGAGTGCAGTGATTTCAAAAGGTGCTGGCAGGCTGAACTTGATGTAACCTGTGGCTGTGCTGTACAGGCACCTGGGAGCTAGGAGAGGACAGACAGGTATTAGAGCAGAACTTTGATGTGAGGTAAAAGCCTGTACCAGTGGGCTGATGTAGCAGATAATACTAGCATCCCACTAACTATATGTGGGCATGGCTTTGTTATTAATGATGTTTGTTGTGGGTGGGCTTAGAGATTCTGAAAAAAGGGGATCTCCTTTTGCAGACACAAGTAGTAGGTGATTTCTGGCACAAAGAGTCAGTATAAATAGACAAGTAAGCATGCCTTTGGATAATCAGAGACAACAGAAAACGTGTAAAAGCAAGGAACAACACAAAAGGAGTAAATGTCACCATGTTGTTAAGGAACATTAATTTTGTGATTCATTTTCCAGTTGGATTTCTTTAGAATGTGTCAAGGTAACACAAAGAAAAAGGCATTCAAAGGGCACTGGGAGTCATGAGGACAGGGCAGGTCAGAGGAAAGTAAGAGAAGGAAGTTAAAGTGAAGAGAACAAATGTCATCACTAGACAGGCAGTGCTTCAAAAGTCTGAGTGCCTGAAGGTCCCCATCTGGGTTACTGCTGCAGCTATACTCACTGGCTCAAACCTTCCTGGGTCTCTTGCCAGGTACAGTGGAAAATGTGGAGGCCAGGGCAGAAATAACCACTCAGTTCTCTTGGCCCTGTATTATCTGTGTGATGGGGCTTTGGTCTAGCTCCTCTTTCCAGTGCATTAGGCCCCTCAGCAGCTTCTGCAGCAGCTCCTACTGGCTGGTGTTCAGGTGTAGCTACATTCTGTGTATCTCTGGTTTTAGCTAGATTTTTATCTTTGGTAATAATAGGCCAAAATGTTCAGAAAAGCTTAGCTGATCTGTTCAAGGCCTGTTCAAACTGAACACCTGAACGAAACTCCACATTTTACCATATCTCTGCAGAACTCAGCCCAGTACATGGTGTTTCAACTGAATCTTAAAGCAGGCTTCAGTAAAACCCCTTCCTGACCATGGACTTAGTTTACAAGGCCTTCTTCGGTAGCTCCCTTTAGGGAGATAACCTCCCGCTGCCATATGTGCCTTCTCACAGCTATTGGGGGAACTTTTGCTTTATTACAGGACAGTACAGTCCCCTTCAAAGGATTTTTGTTCAACTTTGTGTTCAAGAAACATTTCTCGAGTGCTTTATTTATTTTCATAACCAGGATAAAACCCCTGATGCTGTGGGGTATTTGTTGTTTGGTTGGTTTTGTTACTGTTAGTACTACATTACATACAATTAATTTCAGAATTATTTCTGAACAGGAGAGCTTGAAAAAGCACTTGGATCCAAAAGAAAACAGGGCTGTGAACAGACCAATTTTTTCCCCAGCTTTCAAAAATTTCACTTCTGCTGTCGTTCTATATAGACACATTCAGCCTGAATATGTTAAGCTAAGGTGTTTTTAAGTATTAACAACCCTGGGAAAGGTTTTATTATATGGCCAAACCCTCCTAGTGTTGACAGAGCTTACAGGAGCCTTCTTCGTATCATCAAAAACATTTCCTGAATAGAATAAGCTGAATGACCTGAGACTTTTTTTCCTGCTTAAACTGCATCTATATTATAAAGGTTTTCCTTGCATTTCTAAGAGCTAATACAAGGGCTATCTTTTCCCCACACTCTTACCATGTCCTTGACTCCCATCTGAGCAGTTGGCTGCTGGAGACACAAATGGCTAAAGGCCAGCAGGCAGTCAGCTTCAGAGTAAAGTTCTTCTGGAGTTGTCAGGTTTAATTAAAACACATACAAACTGAAGGGCAAATACCCACAGATCACTAGCCAGTCTGGGTATAGCCCATGACTGGCAGTCTTGGCTAATATGATTCAAAAGGGAGTTTTTGATCCTATGTGCCTTTCAAAAAAAAAATCCCTTCATAATCAGTAAGAGGCCATAGTTTTTGAACTGGCAGTTTAGTTACAGCTCATCCTGTGTGCTGTAATGCAATAAAACTGACTACATTTCTTCCTCAGATATCTGGGATTGACAGGCAAAGAAAGAAACCAACCATGAAGTAAATTAAGCTTCACACTATAAAACAAATGAGTTTTCTTCATTGTCAACAAGAAGGAAATGCTAGTGGGAATGACAGCTACTTGCAATAACAATTAGTGGTTTAACAAGCTAGAAACAAAATATGTCACCATCATACTTTCCTGTAGTTTATATATTCACTTTAATGGCTTCTCAGCTCATACCAGCTGTACTGGGAGTCAGACCTATCCAGAGCGGATCTGTCAAATCCCTGCCAGAGCAGATTGAGTCAGGCTGGATCCTGGCTGCTGCTATTCCTTACTTGAAGTCTCTTCCATGCCACTCTAACTTTGGTGGTAGGAAAGGGGAGAGAGTATATGAAACCTTTTCCCACCTTATAGTTTAGCTTAACCCTTTCCTTCTAAAACTAGAAATTATTTCTACCCTGTGTTTGCAGATCAGTTTTTCTTTTTATTGGTATTGCATGGTAGTATCAGGACTACATAATGAGGGACCTGTAAGTGTCAGTTGCCCCAGCTTAAGTTTGGTTTGCTAGAAAATAGTTAATGCACTGTCTATTGAGAATGCAAGATGACATAGTAGAATATACAACGTATTGCTAAATGGGGAGGGAAAACTGTGGCAGCATGAGAAAAATGCATTATGGAGACACGTGAAGGAACAGGAGATCCAGGAAGCTGTGGGAGTGCTTAGAGAAGTGGGAATGCACGGCAGACTAGGAGAGACTACAAAGGAGTGTGGAAGAAAGGTGGAATTTAGGTGGATAAGGATGGGGGGCAAAATGGAAAGAAAGAAGTTTGAAAGGAGTGGACTTAAAAGCTTCTGTGTCAAGTTAATAAGACTTTCAAGAGTGAGATCCTAGGTATCTTTCAGTTTGCTTTCTTCCTGTATTCCTTAAGAGAAAAATCACTGCACTTACACCTTTTCTTATAGTAAGTCAAAAGCTCTTGAAGAGCACTTCAGGCCAGTTGGCTGTCTCAGCTTTGCTTTCACTTCAGGAGTATTTAATTGGAAGATTTTTGCAAAGGTGTAAGAGCAGTGATTTTTTTCTATGTGGAATTTGGGGCATCACTTTGTGAGTGTCCTAAGCTGATCTCAGCACTCTGCTGCTGAAAGAGATTATCTTCCTAACTTCTAGCCTTCAGTTCCTACCCCCCTGGCTTATGCCAGTGCCTCTGGGACTGAGCAGTTAGCTGTATCAAGTTTTTTTAGTAGTTATTTTTCCAGATGAACTGTAATTCAGATTTAGATTATCTTAAACTGCTCACAAACCTCTGCCCATGGTGGTTCTTCACTTTAAATCTGTCATACTTTTAGCAAAAAACAAAGGTAGTTCCATCATTATCTGAGCCAAGTTGCTAAATTTGGGAGAATGCTCAATCAATACTATCTTAGCTTGTGACTTCTATAGCAAGACTTATGGTGAGAAACATTTTGGAGGGTGTGAATATGCCCATTTTAGTCAACTCTCATATTTTTTTTGAAGAATCAATGTTTAATAATTTATATAATAAAGCTAAATTTAGTTATTTATCTACATGAATATTCAATTTTCTGCTTATGTTGCATAACACCATTTAGTCAGGAATCTTTAATGATTTCTCTAGACATTTACAGCTAATTAAATCATTTACTACACAACAGTTTTTGCTTATTTTCCAGTTTTTCCTGTTTCTTTTTTTTTCTTTTGATTTCTAGTTAAGGGAAAGAAAAGTGCTGAATAGTTGTTTGTATGTAGCAAGAAGCAGCAGGATCTCCAGAGAAATCCTGTTCCTTTAGGCTGTTCAACCCACTTGTGCAGACCAAAGGAAAAATGAAAGCACGCAAACTTTTTAATGTTTATCTGAACTCAGTCAAAGTTTGCTCATCCTACATTGCCCTTGGTTACTTGTATGACTTAGATTTATATATTCAAGGGCTCTCGTCCTTGTTTCATTTTACACAGTGTAAGTCATACAGTTGACTTCAATGACTTGCATATGGTGCTTAGCAAAGCCTCTGCATAAGAATCTGCAACTCAGTATTTGCAATAAAATACCCTGGACCCACTGGGAAAGATAGTAATGTGAAATATCTTGGAATTTTAAAAAGAAAACTATGCTGTCATTCAAAGAAGCAGAACAGCTTTAGTAAAGAAACAGACTACAAAAACAAACATCTCCCCAACAACAAAAAAAAAGAAAAAAAAAGAAAAAAAAGAAAAAAAATTAAATCTGGAAAGATGAATAAAACAACCAAACCAAGAGGCTTGTTGAGAAATGGTGCTAAAGAAGTTCCTAAGCTGTTTATCAAACCTCAGCAGCCTCTTTGTGAACAATGGTTGTGGCAGAAGCTCATCAAATCTGCATTATTCTTTTAATTTTTAGCATTCTTTTGTGTGCATTAGAAAAAGTCTCTCCAAGCTTTATTTCCTCTCACTCGGCTGCTTGATCTTTATTCCCTCCATGCTGAAGGGAGAGAGTATTTGCACTTCCATCTTGCAGCCATTTCCATTCTACCATGGTTTATTCCTGGGAGTTTAGAAAACTGGAACAGTGCTGGGATATGCTTTCCAATATTCTTAGTATGTTTAATACCTATGAAAGTTACTAGATTACAACAGAAAATAGAGTATTCTGCTTCTCCCTAAAATATGAAGTCGAGATCTTTTCAAGTAACAGTCTAAAGTATTCCGATAATGGATCTATTTAAACAAGCAGACATTTCTCCTTACCTTATTGTGGTGAGATACTGATATACTAAGACAAACTGCAACCTTAGTTCTGTGATATTTGTCCATTTTTTCCTGGGCTTCTAAACATCTTCTGGGTTTTTTTTGAGTATTTTTTTCCTTCAGCATCTTTTGTAGTCTTCTCAAACAGTGTTAGATCTGGAAAGATAATTTAAACACAGTCTATATTCCGTAGGATGGAACAGGAAGCAATGAATTTATACTAATTTAAGAGAGTTTACAGGAAGGAAAAAAAAAGACTGACTAAAGGCCATAAAAAAACCCCCTGGTAACAGTTAACTGGAATTAACTGTTTCATTGTATGTAAAATTGTATATAAGAATTTCATTGTATGTGAAAATCAGAACTTCTGTTCTGCTTTCTGGTTCTTTGGAATTGTAATACAAATCAGTTGGAGTTTTACTGTTTGTTTTCCTTTTTTAGTATGAGCAAAGCAAAGCAGCTTCTCTAAGATTTTTCTCATCTTTTGTGATATAAATAATCAGCATGAATCATAAAAGCTCAGTACTTAATTTCTTTGTTTTCTGACTATATTGGTATGGATGCCCCATTAACTTAAAAAGTGAGTAGACATTTACTGGGTATGCCACTTGTAAGGAAGAAGGTTTGCATCCTTGCTGTGGAAAGTACAATTAAGGTCCTAGAAAACAGATTCAATTGTGATAGATTGCTGCAGAGCACAGGGACGAGAATATCAAGCTTTCACCTTCTACACAGGACCTCTTACTAGAGCAACAGAATTTGCCAAGTCACGTCGCCTAATAGTTACCACTAGCCCTCAGTAATCAGCTGATAAAACAAAACTGGAGCACAAGACATAATTTCTGGGAGTCAGGTCTGGCTAGCTAAGACTTGTTCTTATACAAAGCTTTTGATTCACAGAAGTTTGGGGATCAAATTAATATACTCCCTGTAATATTCAGAATTGTTCCTCTTCTATTTGAACACAGTTATAAGTCTTCAATACATACAATATATTTGATATATACAGTTAAAATGACAATATTTGTAATGTTCAAGTACTAGATAATACATTATGTTACTACTTAACACACAAGTTCATACCCTTAGTTTTGAGCAATAACCAATCATCTTGATATGGTCTGTGGAAATTTGTCTTTAATGTTTGAAAGCCCTGTATTTTTCTTTAGCAATGGTTCCATCCTCAGATAGTGGAGCTTCACTGATCTGCATCCGCATCTGGCTCCGTAAAGTACAAGTAAAGTATTAGATTAGCATTTTCAAAACGTCTTTGACTGTTAATTACCTGCCTGTTCCCAGGCTCTTGAGACACCTGCAGGTTCAGTCCCAGCCATGGCATGCGCTCCTTGTGCAGTCTAGTCCCTTTGCTCATCTGCTGTGGTTTTTGTGCACACACAGACTAATTACATGCTCTATAAATCTGGTGCTTCTTGAGAAAGCCTGTTTTATTTTGCGCATAAATATGGGAGTTCACTTGGTTCTCCCAGGATTTGATTTGCCTCTGACTGCAGTGTCAATGCACACTGAGGAAGGAATTCAGCTGCAGGTGGTTGCCCCTGCTGGACCCATTTCTTTTCTGGGAAGGCTTCTGGAATTTCTGTGGGAAGGTACTGCTGTGGGATGGATGAATTATCTGGGGAAAAGCAACCCACATATAACCATCTCAGCTGCTGCGCCGCTCTGGCAATGTGCTATGTGTGGGTCCACAGGTTGGCAGGAAAGGTGCTGCAGCAATTCCAAGGATGATGGCAAGGGAAGGAAGGAGATGCTGCTACAGCAGTGCACCTGACCTCTACACCACCCCTGGGAGCATCTCTGGTACCAGAGCATCTTGGGGACTAGATTAGATTACCAGTCGTGGTTTAACATTTTTAAATAGTCCTGACAAGCTATGGCTCTTGAACAATTGAGGAGGTGGTATTCAGTTTCTGTTCTCTGTTTATTTTTAGGGCTGTATTCTCAGACCTGGGCGGATACAGTGCCTGCTTTTCACACACTATAAAAAGTTTTCTGTAATTTACAAATCTAATAGTGCTGACAGCAGTTGAACAAAGTATTGGCAATGGACTGCAAGCAAACACTTTTCTGTCTATGAACAGCATACTAACATAGAAACATTCAGATGTTAACTACTTCAAATTTAGATGATGCAGATGTGAATTCTTCAATTTCTCCTGAACTTCTCACCATATTTGCCTGACTAGACTACTAAACAATGTTTCCAAGCTAAATATATTCTGAGCTACAAAAGAGGGAAAAAAAAAAAAGGAAGCTGTCACAATGGCTTGGCAGTAGGGAGCATATATGTACAAGCGCTAAAATAGGAAAAGAAATATTTTTAAATGAACTTAAATTTAATTACTTAAATATTTTTTAATGTGTTAATGAATTTATTTTGGTTTTTTAATTTATTCAAAATTAAAAGATTTATTTTCCAAGAATAAACAGACGAAGCGTGAAGTGCACTCATATTCAGATTTAACCTTCACTTATACTTGCACGTTCATGCCTCTTATTTGAAACTAGAATTTGATTTGTAAAAGGAAAAGGCTGCTGATATTGGCTTCAACAATTAACTGGAAAGTGCTGAGAGCGTGGCATGAAGCCATGCTGCTGCTCGTTGACAGAAATGTAAGAATATCATATTTATCCAGTTCATCTCTCCAAAATCCTCTGGTAGTGAAGCCATACTTGCATGACCTAGAATCACATCTTCATATTGCTTATATGATCCTTATAATGGAATAGTCTGAAGGGAAGACCTTGTGCAGAGTTGTTGGACCTATGCACATATTTAATTATACAGTACTACTACTTTGGACTTCAGCTGTATTAACATTTTTCTGTGGTTGGCATCCCCTAATTTCAGTAACTACAGGGTTGTGTCAGTTAAGTACTCAAGAGGAAAGCAGCAGGCCTTTTACCCACTACCACCAGTGCTACTAAATGCAAGAACGAACAGAGAAAAAATAAAGAGCACTGTTAACTTTGACTGGACTGCTCATGCTCACTGAGTTCAAGACATTCAAATATGCGTTTTTATGGATTTTGGAGCACTCACTCCATCTATGACCCCACCAGACAGAAATGTTCTTTTCATAGGAGAGAGTTTGCTCTTTTGTGTTGCAGAAAACAGCAGCCTGAAGGACTGTGTAGGTGGTTCTGACATTTCAATCATGACGCTTGTTGCATTTGTGAAGGAGACACAGTCGATTTTCATCAATATATTCCTCTCAGCCAAGCTCACAGTTTCTCAGTACCTTTGCCAGGGATTCTTTACAGGCATTAAAGACAAGTGGTGAACATATGGATTTTTAGGGGAAGTTGAAAATGAAGACTCTGTAAAAGAGGACTCTCAAAACGTGTCCCTCAGAGTATGTAGGGTGAGGAATAACTACAAATTCTGTAATGCTGATTCATCCTCTCTTCCTGAGTTATTACGGTGCACTTGTAATACCTCTGTGCCAAGAGCTTGAAAGTATTTTGTACTATACCTTTCTCCAGGGAATTTTGTAATTGCCATGGTGATGTCTGTACTGTATCCTAGACTGAACAGAGACCCCAAGACGTTGAGGATAACGGATTATGTTACATATTACAGGAATTTTGGAGCTACTTCTTCTTGCTTAGTTTCCTTACACTTTGAGTGACAGAGATAAGATAGCGTAGCTAAGGAAACTGCCTGGGATAATAATGGCACTTTGCTGGCTGGTCTTCTGAAGCTGATTTTGACTATGTCCATTTGTAGTGGACAGAGCTATTCCTCATGGTTGTGTCCAAGTCAGACGCCTCTATCTCTGTGGCGCTGGTGTTCCCCAAAGGTTGTGCTGTTTAAGCATGTGAAGTGATGCTAAAACAAGGGCAGCATGCTCTGGTCAAGTGTGGAAATTTCTGTTGACATTATTTACAAAAATAGGATAGAAGAATGCCAGCAGCAGGCTGGTGCTGGAGCTGTGTGCTCTGATCACAAAAAGGGAGAGGAAGATACTGCTTTGTATTCATCTCCTTTTTCTTCTATTCTTTCCCACTTTCTCTCTTCTCATTGAAAAAATTCCCTTTCCTTCTGTAATAGTTTGCTCAATACACATGCTATAGCAACATTTCCATGTGACTTATGAACATTTTGATGAGAAAGTCTTAATAAAGTCAAATATGGCTCGAAGTTGAATAGCAACAGTAAAAATAGAGTTCAAATCCTTTGATATAATCCTGTCCTGGCATTACTGGCATGTCTAGGTGTAGCAACCTGATGTTTCAACTAACATGTTTTGCAGCTAACCCCTAGGCAAATAAATCAAGTTCAAAAGCTTTGATTCCCTCTTGTTTTAACACTGTCTAAAGATTGAGGCTACAGGGCTCTTGTTATTTCCTCTCAGCCTGTGGAATGGTTGGTAGTTCCTGGTTGCTAGACTGGCAAACATAATCAGCACCTAAAGCCAGTATTTAACACTAATTCAGGCTTCAATTGTCGTAATGGGAGGCTGCTGTGGAATACAGTGGAAGGTAGAATTATTTGTAAATAAAGCAACAGTTACCACTTTGCACGCTTGCAATAAATGTAACTGCACTTTGTGCTATATTTTGTAATGGAAATGAGTGGAATCTGTGGTGAATCATGGGAATTCATAAGATAACTTGAAAAAATGCAACCTCCTCCTCTTGCTTTTCGAAAGAATATTTTTTTTCACACAAGAAGTGCTGAAGTATGTTAGTCACTATGCTGTGCTCTGCTCATTTCATACGCCTGAACCCTGCTTGTCTTTGCAAAGATGAATGTGTTCAAACCTAAATACAATCTCTTGTTATCAATGACGTAGTGAAAGAAAGGAAAGAAGCCTGCTATTACAATTATGTCCCCATGGCAACAGAAATGGTACATCATGAGGCTCTTACACATATTTATAATTTCCGCTTCTCTTCTGTGAAACTCAGTGAAAATACATCTCAAGCTCTCTGCCAGGACAAAGCCCGATTACAGACAATGGCAAGCAGAACTGTCAGACCTTGTCAGAGTATATATGGAACAGAAACACATTGCTACGTTTTAAGGAGGCACCAGAGTTAAGATGGCTCTTCTGTGCTCTTTCTCTAGCGGCTTTTCTGTTGCGTAAGGTTCGCATCCATCTGGGAAGACCTGTGTATGTTTTGAGCAAAATGTGCTTTTCCTTTAAAGCAAGATAGTTGAGGCGAGACTAAATACTTCTTGAAAAAGCATGTAAAATTAGCTGGTGTGGAGAAACCACTGGAGTTTCTCAGACTTGCAAAACAGAGCATACACAACAGAGTGTAAAAAACCCAACACAACAAAACCCAAATATCCCCCCCCCCAAAGTCACCTGAATTAAATTTAGCAAAGCAATCAAAATCCTCTGTCTCACACTCCAAACTCATCCTTAACCCAGGTAAAATTCAAATGACATTTTTCTAATTTTAATTTTAAAGATAAAAAGAAGATATTCAGAGTATTCAGAGGGTATGAAGAGCAATTCATATGCCATCCATTACAAATCTAATAAACCTAACAGCTCAAAAGAGAAGTCTTCTTTCCAAATTTCACTTTAATTAGCTACTTACATTTTGGTTTGCCTTAGGATTTTAATTCTTTAATTTAAAAAAAAGCTAGAAGAAGTTAAATCAAGAAGCACACGAAGTAAGTAGGACATTTTCAGTCTGGATTTCAGAAATTTAACTGCAAATCTCACCTTAATGCTACAGGAGATATTTAGCTAAATCCTGAGCACAGCTGCAATACCTTATCCCTAAAGGTCTGAAAGAGCCAGAGAGAGTCTAAGCTGGAAGGTGAGAAAGAGAGTCAGATATCATCCTAGCAGTGAAGGTGCTTCAGGGCTCAATTTGGCTTTGAAGTGGAAGGTGGAAGAGAAGAAGGGGTGATGTCCTAAATGCCTTCAGCTTTCACTGAGGTCACTGGCAGTGTGGAGTGGCTGAATATAAAATAATGAAGATCAACTTTCAGGAGGTTTTTATCACCAATAAAATCAGAGCAAACTAGCAGCTGATGTACAGGAAGCTGGTTTAAGGGAAGCACAAGCCCAAGGCCAAGTCATGCCGAACTGTCGTGCCATGCTGTCTGGCCTGTGTAGCAAGACACATAATCTGAAACTCTGATTAAGCAGTTTAAACAGTTTGCAACAGTTGCTGTAATGCTGAAGGGGTGTTGCTTCCCAGCAGTAGGCTGTACCACTACAAGATTAAGTCTTAGATGACAGAGCTCTATTTTTATAGAGAAATATCACAGATACGGGCAAAGTCAGAACATCAAATATCAATGTGTCTTTAAGTTTGAAATGGTCTTGAGAAAAATTCAGTGAAACAGAGAAAAGTTTTATTTTCCTCTTCTGACTTTTTATTGAATAATTTTACACTTTTTGTATCTATTTTCAAGAAAGCAGAAACATTCTGTGGGCTGTTCCTGGTGTTGAGCCTCACATGCTGGATCATGGAATATTAATAACATTATTTATGCATTTTCTGCATAATTGGAAATATGTGTTGTACACTGACATAAAGAATCTGGATTTGAAGTAGAAGAATTACAGCTAATAGATATTAGTCACAACATCAACATCACTTTATGCAAGTCTTCTGGGAAGTATATGTTTCTTGCTAGGTCTGCATATCACTATCTGTGTGCCAAGCTCCATGCATGCATTTTACTTCTTTTTCCCCTTGCTTTTTGCTGCATAGCTTTTCTATGCAGTGTGGATATGAGATGTGCAGATATCCCTTAGAAAGTCAGCAAATAATGTTCCTTATGCAGTTTGTAATGTCCAGGCTAATGCCCTTCACAAAGCATTGCCAAATTTCCATCTCTTTTATATATTCTGTCAAACACGTAGTAAGGGAAGGATAATGTAAGGATCTGATACTGTGTTTCCAAAGGTGATCAGTCTGATAGATTGTTTAAATTGAAAAGACAATCGGTGTTGTCTAACACCAGAGACAGGAACTGGAAGAACAGAGATAGTGCCATTTCCTTCAATAACTTCCAGAAATTGTTACCTCTGCTCTTGAGAAATGAAGGACCATTCAAGGATCAGCTACTTTTCCTTCATTAACTACACTGCCATAAAATACTGTGATAAGCAGTGCAGTAGCAATCTGCCATCTGCTCTCACAGATGATGACTCTGGTTATGAATCAAGCAGAGTGAAGGAGCCTCCCACCCGCCTTCCACTGCATGAATGAACCCTAACTCTTCATTAGCCGCACTACTTCGCCAGTACTATCCGAACAGCAAGAAACCTGAAGTAGCTGGTATGGAAAAAACGCACACCAATCCAAACAACATTATATGGTTTCTGGTCTCATTCTCTCACTAGTTTTCTTGGCAGCTCAGAATATATAGTCCTTTGTCTTTACTCCTTTGTAGTAGGAACTCCCTTGCTTTTGTGTTCAGCATTTTTTCTGTGTTTATGAAATATTGCAAAGTGACAAAACCTGGTGGAGTTCTTTGAAGCATTTCAACGCATCATTTTACAGCAAGTACGGCACAATTCTGATGAAAGACTGTGTTAATGCAGTTCACTGCAAAGCTTTTCAAACAAGTGTCCAAAAACTCTCCTATACAGGAGAAGCCTTGCAGGATGTCTCCTGCCTCACCCTTTCAACCAGCTTCACTTGGGACCATAGGGACAAACCTTCTAAAATCAGAATCTTTTCTCTAGTGGTGGGTGAGTCAATCCAATAACTATTAAACTGTTGGAAGCCATTAGCTCCAACAAGCAGTATACAAACTCCACCGCTACAACCCCAGTCTAAGCATGCAGCAAAGTTTTTATAGCTGAGGAGCAATGATGGGGTTTCAGATTCAAGCACTGATGGAACTTTATATATAGTGATCCGAGTGGGAGTTACTTTGTTCAAATAAACTCTTTCAGGCTCTATATGCTTAAAATAACAAAAAAGAAACACCAAGAAAACAGGCAATCTTCATTTAGGGCTTGTCTTCATTGTTCAAGTTACTTTTGAGTCAATTCTGTCAGGATACCCTCTTTGAGCTATGTTTGAGTGAAAGATCACACTTCAGAATAACTCCTTGCTTTCAGAATACGTCTGCAGAGTCTCCTGCAGGCAAACCTGCGATGGCTCTGCCGTGTGCCCAGCTGCCTGGCAGTGACAGGCAGTGACAGGCAGCTGAATCATTGTGCCAGCAGCACAGCTGGATTAAAAGTCTACTGTCCCCCTTAGCTCTGCTAGTTTGACTGCTCAGTGATGGCTCTCTAGCCTAGTTCTGTGATGTGCGCTGGTCGATAGTAGAGTTCCTTTCTGGTACTTCTAAAATAGTTACTCCTAAAATACTGTGGGCTCAGGGCTTCAAAATAAATCTTTGCAGTGTATCAATAGCTTAAGCGTCAACAGCACTCCAGCTTTAGTACAATCTTTTCCTGCTACTGAAAAGGGAATTTTTGAAACATCACTGACTAAGGCTAGGGTCATTGTGTAGAATGAGATCACACTGGGAATAAAATGTTTGTCATAATAGAACCATGCAGGAGTATGTGCCATTCAGCTAATAGTGCTGAAACAAGCTTCCCACAACATCATGGATTCTGCATTGCGCTGCACCTTCACGTAGCCAGTTACAACTGTGCAAAGCAACACAGCTACTGTCTGTGCTGCAGAGACAGCACCACACAGCAGCGGTGCTCTTGGCTTTGTTCAAGTTCAATAGATGGGACATTGCCTTACAGGAACTCGCTGTGTTCATCTGAGACAGCATACAGAGCTTTGAGAAAATGCTATCAAACTTTTAATAAGTTATCTTTGGGAGTATTTATATCTGACCTAAAAATAGCTATGATGAATAGAAACATATGTAGGATTTATATGTCCTTAATTTTCAGCACTTACCTATAAACTTTAGTTCATGGTGGTATGAGTGATCTGTTGAGGATTATTTCTTCATTCATGGGTTAAAGAGCACATGCAAAATAGTTTTGTTTTGGCAACCACTATAGTTTTTAATGCTATAAGCAGGTTGTTGAGAGAGGCACCAAATTAACATTTGTATGGCTAGAGAATAACAGCTACTACTGCAAATTAATTACTGCTTTGCCTGGCTGAAATCTTCAGCAATGCCTTCAACATGATAATTCTATGCAGTTTTATAATATATTCCTGAAACCAAGGGGTTAAACCCACCTGTTTTCCCAGGATGGCATTTAAATGAGTTGTTTTCTTGAGATACTTTTGAACAAGTACGGTTCTTGGAGGACATGAAGCACAAAGTAGAGAGGAATATTGCTGAATCACTGTCTGTGGTCTATGCTGCTTTATATTCCACTTTTTATTTTAAAGGAAGGTAGGAACGTGCATTTGAGAGCAGACTTTATTCACGCACAATATCAATCTTTACCTAAAACCTTTTTATTTGTCTGGTTTTTAACATTTAGTTGTGATTATACATGGCATACTAAAACTGGCATACATTTACTGGTGCTGCTCCTTCAGGCTTCACTTGCTTTAAAAATGCTATTGTCCCTTGCTCAGTATTTCATTTTCCATGCTGTGTAACTTTTTGATATTTTGTGCTCTAAAATGGCTTTAATTAAAGTTCTCTTAAGGCTTTTGTTCAGTTAACAGTCCACCAAACAACACCAAAAGAATAAAGAGCATTATAAAAAGCCCCCTATGTAGTAAATACGATTAAAACCTCTCTCTTTTTTTTTTGGCCATTTTTTTGGCATTTAGGGACAGCATTTAAGTTCAAGAGTGACAGATTTAAGTTCAGAGGTCTAGATGCATGAACAACTCTGATAGTTGCTGCTGTACAGGTGACTCAAACTTTCTATGTCACTTTCTTAGACTGTATATGAAGCTTTGACTGGTGCTGTGACAGGGATTGTGTGTTCAGTTTGGAGATTGTGTAATACTGACAGTATATATAGTATATTCCATTAGCTTCACACAATTCAAGTGGATACTGATACAGTACCTCCACAGAAATAAGTTCACCAACGTTCTCCTGAGTCTGAAAAGTGAATTAAACTCTGATTAACTGCAGCATTAAGATGCCTATTGTGTCACCTGAGCTTACATGAAATAGTCACAGGAGACAAGGGGGAAGGCCTTCAAACTGGAATTGTTCCAGGCAGAATAATAATATTCTGCCCTGACAACAGTTTTCTGGTAAAGCTGATACAACACTTTTTGTATAGTTCACTGATAATCAATGGTGCTACTTACTTGTTAAGAAGCTACTCAGTATGACCTCAATGCACATCATCTGAGCTTAGTCACACTCCCTTTGTTCAATATTTTTTCTACTACCTGCAAATGCCTGGTGTGTAAGGTTAATGAGAGAGGTCTGCTCCTAAGAAAGGTGAATCGGGCAACCTCTACTGTAATCTGCTTTGCCTTTTGAGATTCTTTATTAGAGAACGAGCCCCAGGGAAGAGTCTGGCAGAAGGATACCCTCAGGAAACACTTTTACTGTGGTAATATGAAATACATTAAAAAGTAGCTGTACATTAAAAAGTTCCTACACAAGTTAGAGGCAATGATTCCCTGTGATTTGAAAGGTACCTTGGCACAACTGTCTATTTCATAATAGTAAAAAAATTTACTAGTGTTGTTTTACTTGTATGGTACTAAGCTGTGGGTTTGTTTTTTCTTCTTCCTTTCCTCCTTCCTCCTAGGATGAGAAGAATCAAGTACTAACCACGAACATCTGGCTACAAATGGTAAGTTTTGAAACAAAGAATGTTGGTTTTTTCCCCCCTTTGGTCTTTGAGTTTGATCTGGTGAGTAGTTTGAATGTTAAGAAACTTCCAATCTTTTGTTCTGTATCTTGCTACTTAGTGATCAAAGCTAAACTGTATGGAAAACTGTAAGGCTGAGGTTTAGGTCTTGATGTATCGCTGAAAACTAAAGAATTTTAGTCACTACATCTACATAAGTCACTCACTCATTGTAGTTGATTTAGTCACCCTAATCTCTCAATTATCGTGAGATAAGCATCCTGAAAGTCTCAGGTAGAGTAACTGCAGGTGAAACATTTGTTTGTGAAAGAGAATTATGCATGCAAAAAATGCATTTCATCTGTAGTATCTGTTCTGATCAGCACTCTGAAAATCATCACATGGTGGTTCTGATACAGGCAAAAAAATGTTCCACAGAGGTTTATTATCTTGTGAGAGAGCTACTGGCACTGTTCTAACTGTACATCTCTGCCATCCTGCTTGCTTTGCTGTCCATCTCCTTCTTAAGAATCGGCAAGAGGATTTTAATTAAAATAGCTATGCCGTTCCTGTGTTGTTTAAAATGTTGCTTTTTAAACATAGGCCATCATCAGAAGTTAACTGTGAGAGGTTCTTTATGTCACTTCTCTGTATCTTGGTTACATGACCAAAATGGGTATTGATGCATGAGGTCAGTTTTCTAATGTTCAGCTGGGAACTGAGTATTTTTTCATGGCTTCCCAGTTTGTTTTGCCCACATTCAAAGAGTAGCTTTATTTTACCTTTTGTTGCAATGTTTAGTTGCTATTGTTGTCACATAATTTCACATCCTGTCATTACTTGATTATAACTATTGCCACCACTAGATGCCACAGCAGAGAACTTTGCCTCCATTAACTCACATCTAGCATTGCTATTACTACAACCTGAGAATTTCCAACAACAAGCAACAAAGTTTTCTAGGAAGATAAATATAACTGAGGTTAATATATGAATAGTAAAAGGAAATCTGTTCTGTCCCAAATTGGCACCTGACAGAGCATGAACAATAAACCACAAGCACTTGAAATCCTCTTTTATAGGCTGTTATGTGCACTGCAGTGTGAATTGAAAGTGAAATGTTTATGCTTTCCATTGAGCTCTAGGTGGCCTAATTCACCCTTTCCAAACATTCCACTGCCTGAAGCTAGATGGTATCTAACAAGAAAACACCTACTGTTTCAGGTTATGAAGTCCCTAGAGAACTACAATAAACCAGAGGATGAGATGACCTAATTTCCTTTTTGTGTGTATGTCTTAGTACTGGACAGATCATTATCTACAGTGGAACGTGTCTGAATACCCAGGAGTGAAGAATGTCCGTTTTCCTGATGGACTGATTTGGAAGCCAGATATTCTTCTCTATAACAGGTAGACACACTTTTTTTTTTTCATGTGGAGAAGGAGAGAAGATCATAAAATTGAAGAATTACNGGAGAAGGAGAGAAGATCATAAAATTGAAGAATTACAGAATAGCCCAGGTTGGAAGGAATCTCGAAAGATGAACTGGTTCAACCTTTTGTGGGAAAGGGAGCGTAAATGAGATTATCTAGGACCCTGTCCAATTGCAAGGATAAAGCAAGGCAAAAGATGTAATAATCTCATCAAAATGCCGAGGGTTTTGAATACTTTTCCAAAACTTTACAGGTTTTTTAAAATATTTGAAAATTGCCAGTGTTCTGTTT
>WEIS01076916.1:13374-24849 GCA_013389965.1 Todus mexicanus | reverse complement strand
ACTTGCTGAGATGAAGAACTTCTTACACTGCAGCAACAGCTCATATTGTGCTAGTCAGGATTTCCAACTGATTTCAACAGATTTTCCTTACTGCGTTGATGTGATATACCCAGTGCATTGGAGGACCAAGGAATACGGAGATTGTGTTTATAATTTGCTCAAAAAAACCCTGCTAGTTGCCTGCCTGGTTCCTAGTTCCTTCATAATAGTTACTAATTTTTCAGTCAAAATATGTATGTAAACTGCACAAATCCGACGAATCTACTAAATTAGGGTAATGTTGTACAGTACATTCTGTTTCAAGAAAAGCAGAGGAAATTTGAATACTTGGACGTCTCTTAAATCTTCCTCTTCTTTTTGGTGTGGGACTTCATGTCCTTATTACATTACACATCAGTTTAAACTCAGTTTTAATTAATGATTTTAAATTAGGCTAAGAGGATATTAACTTGTAAAGCCTAGCAATGAAGAATGGATGTTGTGGCTCAGACACAACCTTCCAAAATCTCTGCAGCTCACATCTTATAACACTTTCATGTCGGCCATACAGATTACATTTCCTGCAACACTAAAGCAGCTTTTCTAGTGGGTCAGAAACATGATAGGTTTATCCTTCAGTGTGGCCTGAAAATAAAACTGAGGAGGGAAAAAATGCCCTTAGCATCCACTTAATGCATTGAAATAAGGCAATGTAAGACGAAATTTCACAGATTTAGGACACTTACACAGAAGATATTTTTGAGGAGTGTTACAGAACTTTTCTGATGCCTCAAACTGCAAGCAAAAGAGAATTCCAGCTGAGATGTCTCTGTGCCCCACAGTCTGTTACTTAGTCCTGCTGTGTGGACCATGGAGCAGTAAGGTCCACATGTCCAGAGTGTGGCTTTGCCAGAATAGTTGCAGAAATGGGCAAGCTCTTCAGGGCTGTGACTTTTATGCTACTGGCTGTCCTCTATGGTAGGGCGAGTCCTGTATCTCACTTGGAAATCCAATGGGACATGCTATTTCTTATTTCATCAGACATATATATATATATATATCCCCCAAAACAGCCACCACAGAAACACATGTGAAGAGGTCATACGCAGCCTATATGTGTATCTGAACATTCAGTTTATCTGATATATTGCCTTGCTGAGCAGGAGCAGAAATACAATTTCTCTTTAGAAAGATTTTAGTCTTAGCACGAATCCTGACAACTGAAGTGACTGATAAAATCTAATCTCATATTTTTCAGCCCAAAGTACCATGATTATGAAGAAGTTCAGATGAATAACAACAAAAAGTAGGACAAATTCTATTGACTTCTGTTAGTTCAAGTTTTTGATTTGTAAGGGGGCATACTGAAATTCAGGGCAATTTCTTGATCTGAGGTAGCAGGCCCAGACAGAAAGTGTAATGCAAATACAGGAGTAATTTTTAAACAGGAGAAAACAATGAAACTGTAGTATGTGAAGATTAAAAAATGAAAGACGACCTGTGACGAACACTAATGGTGACATGATGGACCTCAGATGACCGGGGCAGTAAGAAGATGGCCAAGAATGGCTGTCCTGTTACACAACAGAGGCAAGTTATTAGCAGATGAAGTTGCAAAGATTACAGTGCTTACTGCTCTCTGGCAGTAAGCCACTTCTTCACTAAAAGTGCCAACTTGGTCAGTGTCACCATAGGTAATCCCAGTGACACAAGGGCAAGACCTCATCTTCCAATAAGTAAAAATTCCAGAGAATACATGAATGGGGGCTGTTTGTAGATACGTCTGAGAATATACAGATGGTGGGGTAAGTACTAAACTACTGGAAAAAAAGGAAATCTAGTGTATATGTTTAAAGAATGAAAAGGATAATACAGAGAGTACAGCTTAACTTCATTTCTTCAGAAAATGATAGAACAAAAAACCAAAGGAAACTATGCATATGCATGTGGAAGCAAGCAAAGACCACAGAAGTATCAACAGCAATCATATCAAGTATGTCTTACTTCTTCCTCTAACAGAACAATGCATCTTTTGAACAGGAGGAAAATTATATTCATCATGTCTGTTGACTTCTGTTTGTGGTACTGTTTCAGAGTACTTTCTCATAAGCAAACTACAGAAGCATAGTTCTGATGAAACCACTGTGAACTGGGTGCCGCTTCAGCTGGAAACTTGTAATTGCAGATTATAAGAAGGAGAGACCAGAGGAGACTAGGTAGAATGGTCACACATCCAGAAACCATGCTATAGAAGAGAAAAACGAATGAATGGTTTGTCTGTGAAAGAAAAGATTGAGGGAAGACAAAGTAATCTTAAAAAAATGTAAAAGAGAGAAAATGAACTGTTTGCTTCGCTTAAGAGAAAAAGTAATAGGTTCAAATTGCAAAGAGAGGTTAGTCATTAGGGAAAGAAACTTAGTTACAGGAAGAATAGTCAGGATTTTCTGGGAAGATAAGGGAGCCTTTGATATTGGAAGGCTTTACTAACAAGTTGGGTGAGCATCTGTCAAAATGACGCAAGCATTGCTGATCTTGTGTTTGGACAGAGAGGTGAGCTAGATTTCTCTTGAGGCCTCTTCCAGCTGCCTTCTCCTATAAAATTTGATTCTGTAACATCAGCAACATAATGCATGAGCTGGCTGTGGGCCTTGCCTTGCCGATATCATCAGCAAGTGCTGCTTGGTGGAAAATAGCACAGGTTGTCTTGGGGCCAAGAAGCCAGTGTACTTGCTGCCATGCCCTGGAGACCTGATCCACTTGGCGTCTAGCTTGTCCCAGCCAAGCTTCTTTGCCTTTGTGTCCTCCTCTCAGAAGCTCTCAGCTGAATAACCAGGGCATTTCCATGTCTTACCTTGAGTGTGGAGGAGGGATGTGCCTGGACAGTTTGCTTAGCTCTGTCGTTCTAGGCAGCGCTTCTGAAGAGCATCCTTATGGACCAAGGTGAACACTGAGTCATTGGATCCCACAGTAACTACAGTAGAGGAGATGTCCCATAAGTGTAGAAATATTACTGCATCTGTTACTGGAATAGTGGCTGATAAACGGCCTAGAAATTGTGCAGGATCACAGACAGTAGAAGTATAGGATTGCAAACCCTGAAATGATTGAAGAGATTAAACCTATAAAGACTGCAGAGACTTTCTATAAACTAGTCAGGCTGAATGAAAGGTCATCAGATTTTTACAAGCTCCTCTAGCTAAAGTGTCCCTGTGCCAAGTTTTCTTTTGAATTTAAGTATTTACAGATAAACCTCTTAAACTCAAAAAACTCACTCCAAAATAAACTTTTAGATCATTAAGTGTGCATGTTCAATATTTGATGTGCTTAAATATTTTATAGAAATCCTGCAGAAACAGAGGAAAGTTATTAGAACATATATGTTCTAATTATAATCCCTCTAGAAATTTTCTGGGTTTATTAACCTTATGAAAACTCAGATAAGTTGACTGTTTTAATTAAATGTAAACAACTTTGTAATAACAACCCTGACGTCTCTTCCCAGAGAGTGATCCTAGAGGCCCAGTGCACTTAGAAATACCAAGGAGTTGCATTACAACCTGCTGAGACACTGCTGTACTGTCAAAATGATGTGGCAGTGAGCGCAGTTGGAACCGTCCTAACCCGATGTTCTGAGTCTCAGTCAGCTTTAAAAATGTATTGTTTCCTTCCAGCTTTATTAGTTCTTCATCTGTGTGTAAAGGGTAAACTTTGCAAGGTCTAGAAATTTAATTCAAAGTTTTATACCTGTTAGTTCTGAATTCAATAGATACGAACAAAATGCAGGTATTTTGGTTATCTGCATTTGCTGGTTTTATGCAATGATGGGCCTAACTCAGATGCCTTGAGGAGTTTCAGAGTCTGTGCAGTGTGAATTTGCATTTTCTTTCATCATAGTTTGCAGAAGTTACGACTGTGCCTGGCATGGGTGCCTCTGAAATCAGGGAAATCTGTACGTGGAAAATGGTCAGCAGAAGGGGTAGAACTTGGAAGCTAATCTGTTTCTCCTCAGAATCATAGAATAATTAAGACTGGAAAAGACCTCTGAGATCACCGAGACCAGCCTATGACCTAAGACCCCCACATCAGCTAAACCATGCCACTAAGTGTGGCATCCAGTCTTTTCTTAAACATCTCCAGGGACGGCGACTCCACCACCTCCCTGGGCAGTTCGTTCCAGTGTTTGACCCCCCTTTCTGTGAGGAAGTGCTTTTGAACACCCAACCTGAACCTCCCCTGGTGCAGCTTCAGGCTGTGCCCTCTCATCCTGTCACAAATTGACTGGGAGAAGAGTCCATGTCCCTCCTGCCTACACCTTCCCTTCAGGTAGTTGTAGAGAGTGATAAGGTCCCCCCTGAGTCTCCTCATATCTGCATGACTGCTGCAGATGACGTGTTATGGTGAGGACTTGGGAGCGAAGGTTGGCTTTGTAGGCAGGTGTTCCCCTGTGCTTCTATGCATGGCTTTCAGTGTGAAAGGGATAGAAAATTAGTGTGTAGTTACTGTACATGTTGGAGTTTATGCGAGCAAAGATCTGGCCCTTTCTGAGTCCTGAACCTGGCAGATGGTTCTGCTCTTCAAATGTTCTATTGCCCTTTCTTTAGCTTGCTTTCTTTGGGCCAGACAGAACTCATACTTAACATCAAGTAACAAATATGTTTTATCCACCTCTGTCAGAAACTGAGAGGGTTCAATTATGTAAAATATGTACTAATATCCATTATATCTTCAGCGCTTACTAACCAATGAGGCAGGGGAGTTGTGGAAGTGGAGAAGTTGATGGATTTGTGAATTTAGACAAAGCCCAAAAAATATGGTTAAAACCAACCAAAAAAACCCACCTTGCAGTTCGCCAAGTAAGCAGCACCAAAACTACCTTCTCTGTAAATGGGGACATCCCTTTTGACAGCCAGAGACTGGGATCCTGCTCTCTGAAATTGACTGGAGAGCCCTCACTAAGACCTATGAAGAGCAGGCAAGAAGCAGGTCAATGCAGCAGCTCCCTCAAGGGGAGAGCTGGAGGACGAAGAATATTGATCCTCTCTTCTGTGCTAAGGGGAAAGCCCCAGGGAGCAGGAAAGCAGCATGAGGATGGAAACTACTTTTGGTTGCTATTTTCAGCTGTTTCTGCATTTGGAAAATCCACAGTGCTATTTCTATAAGGAGGGGTTCAGTCCTTCATGGAAATCACTGTTGGGGAAAGGAAAATTATTAGTTGGGAAAAACTTCTGAGGAAGGATTAATCCTGCTCAGGAGAGGGATGAAATTCAGCAGGGAAGTGGAGGAGAATTAATCTGATGTTGTTTTCCGTTTTTATGTCAAAGACCTGATTTCTGGAGTCCCTCTATCTCAGCAATGACATGCCTATCTTTGGACTTAACTCAAGAAGATGCTCATTTACTACTTCTGCATGTGTAAAAAACTGTCCTGAAGTAGCTCGTTACTGTGAGTTGGGAAGGGCTACAGAGATCCTCACTGTGGGCACTATGCACAGACTTGATATTATTTTAGAGAAGAAAAAAAATTACCTAGGGATCTAGCGCTCTAGCCAGGTTTCTTTTAAATGTCAGCTGCTTAGTATGTTACTACAGTGGAGCTCAGTCTGCAATAACTGGCATTTATCAAGGCAATCTGTTTATTTTTTTTTAACATCTCATTTATGGCAGTTTTAAGTTCTTTACATTGGGCTGTAGAAAATCCTCTTACAGATTGAGAAATGATCCCCCATATATTTATATAAACAAAGCTTAAGAATAGGAAATCTAAATTGTTAATCACTTGTGCTGTTTTCTCCATGGAAATATCAAGCAGCTTTCCTTTGACAGGGTAAAATACCCTCTTTGCACTCCATACAAAAAGGTTTTCTTTGTTACACCTGCCAGCATGAAAAAGGATTAATTTTAACAGAGCTTAACCTAGCCATCTAAGGGAAACCATTGAAATTACTCCATGTCTTGGTTGCTTTTAATGGTACTGCTCTGGTGACTTCATTTGGTTTCACAAAACATAAGAGAATTTTTTTGACCTATGCCACTCAAGTATGTTGGATTTCTTCACAACTTGCACGGATAATACAGGCAAATCTCGGCTGTACTTCACTGTGGAAAATGTGTATCTATTTCTTTAGGATTATTCTGTGGCATTCATCAGGGAGAGCAAATCAAAAGTGTCAAATGCATCTTATTTACCATTACTTCATTTTTTAAAGCAATGAATCCTAATCTCATGATGAAATTTTGGCAAACGTTTGCAGAAGGCTTTCAGACTGTGCTATATAGTCAATAAAAAACTGTTGAGTATTGTTTCTGGGTCAGATTATTGGCATTTTCTTCTTTTAAGGTATTTTAAAATGTACCTGTCTTTTGTGGAAAATGCAAGCCCAGAAATTCTGCCCAAAGGAACAGAGTACTGGAAAGAAGGCTGTTAATTAAAGCAGGAGTTCAACAATAGGCATATAGCAGCTTTTTATTATCTTGACACCTTCTATAGCCATTAATGTAAGCAAAAAGAAATGCATAGAGCTACAATAAGCACTAGTGTCACACATTCGAGTTAAATAAAACTGTTCATCAGTGTAGACTGGGCAGTGGAAATTCTGTAAGAGAAGGTGCTGCAGACCTGCCTGCTTAGGGCTTTGGGGCGAGGACTGGTGTGGAGCTGCTCACCTACGTGAGGCCCCAGGGACAGACTATATGCAGCTGTGATGCAGGTACAGAACCACAAATAAGAAAATTGTAGGACACTTCGCTTTTTCAGCTTTTGTGCTTTTACTGCCTTTAATGTGCTGGTAAACTTATCAGCCTATATAATGGATTTTCAGTTTTAATTTCTTTAAGTCAGTCTTTGGGAAAAAAATGATGAATGAGCGATCCTGCAGCGGTCACACAAATCAGAGGGAAATGCAGGCTCTTTAGTTCCCCAGTACTGAGCAGAGTAAGCATCTATTAAACCATCCCTCTTGCCTACTTAAGAAAAAAATATGTCAAATTCAACAAAATAAGTGTTTCTCAGTGGAAACTATTACAACTTTTAGGACCAACTGAAATATCTTAAGTACAATAGACCTGTCTAGTTGCTGACATAATAGAAATATTCAAATTGTGCTGCTGCAGACGGTATTTGGCAAGAAAACCAGAACTGCAAAGGATTTTTTTTTTTTTGCTGTTGTGTTTTTTGCTTGGTATCTTTCTTACTCTCTTCTTTATTCCTGATGTTAGCAGTGGTAATAAATAGCTTATTTAGAATTTGCTTTAAACTATTTATAATGAGTAACCACCTCACTAAACTGGAAAGTAAATTTGTTCAAAGGTCCAGGTGACATCAGCTTCTGCAAATACACTGGAAAAGATTGGTGAATAGGAAGTAATTAAATCTTTTAAGGGAAATAAATCTCACAATTTAATGGAATGAACCAAAAGTTCTCTATTTTATGGTGAATTTCTTGTGCAGAAATATTTTATATCATAGAATATCCTTACTGAATATAAGTTTTAATCAAAGTTTTATACATTTGGGCTTGGTTCATGTTTGCAAAATCACTTGAATATAATGAAGTATGTCCCTTTGAAATGAAATTTCCTGAGGTACAATGATTTTAATCAAGCTTAAATAAAAAAATAAAAAAAAAAAAGAGAAAAGGAATTTCCAGAAACTATCAGTGGTTGCTGTACCACTACCAAACTATTTCAAATTCTATTCTTATATTTCCTAGATTTGTATTTGCACACAAAACACTATACAATAAAGATTTCAAAGAGGAATAGACAATTGGAACTTGCCTTTTTGGAATAAATCATCATATATGTGATACGCTCTTTTTCCTAATATGATTAAATTTCATGATTTCTAAAATTCCCACAACAAATTTAGTTTGTCCCCCCTTTTATTTCTGTGCAAGTTAAGGTGGAGCAACTGCCTGTAGCAGCTGTAGCAACTAGTCCTCTGCCAGCTGATTGTGTTGACTTAGGAGCTATCTGAAAGAAACTTTGGACAACCTTTGTGAACTTTTCAGCCTTGGTCGTTATGTGCATTGCATCCACAGGCTGATGGATTCTTCTGCACTAGAGATCTGTGACTGACACTACCTGTGTGATGGTAGGATGAGACCTTTCAGGTTGTATCAAAACCTCAAGACTTTCCTACAACCCTTTCTTGTAGTCTATGTGACCTGAAGGACCCCTTTCTCACTATCAGGTTTTGCAAGTCTGCTGGGCAGACAGTCAGTAGAACAGTTGCCCAACCACGTTATTTATAAATTTGAATAACCTCTGTAGTTGAATATTTTTAGCAGTAGGTTTCTGAAACCAGGAGAGCACACAACAATCTGAAAGAGAAACTCAAGGCATCTGATGTGGTGTTTGATTTAATTTAGAGCAAGCCCCTTGAAAAAATGTTATGTCTACAGATCAATAAGGAGTTGATCTGTGCAGATCAAATATGTGTCTCTGCAGATCAAATACGACTACAGGTCAGTAAGTGCAACTATATTGTACTTAATTAAGATCTGCTTTCAATGGATCACAGAGTGTAAAATATTTATTGCTGGGGAGTAGCAGTGTTAGTGGGAGATGCCACTTTCTTCTGTGTCACTCTGCTGCAGTGCAATTTCTTGGCAGGAGGAAGCAAAAAGCTCCTTGCTTTTGTGTATGTAGGAGCTGTGCTTTTTTTTTTTTCTCGCTTGGGATAGAGTGATGTATTTCTATAATAAATAATAAGGCATAAAACACAGACTACTTCACTGGTGACACCAGACTTCAAAATCACATCAAGACAGTGAGATTTTTAAAGCCAGCGTTTGCCCTTATATTAAGAAACTTCAACGGAGGTGCTGCTAACTTTTAGCTGCATTTTTCCAGGGAATATATGGGTGTTCTCCTGAGTTTTGTTGCACTACCCAACTGAGTTTTGTGGTAAAGCGAAAATTCCCAGACTTTTCATTACATAAACTATATGAACAACTGTATCGTTTGGAAAGCACAGCAATCCATCCCAATAATCTAATTTTATATATAATTTTCTGAAGTTAACTATTCCTTAGTTATGTGTTATACTTAGAATTTCTGTAAGAATACTTTATTTTTTTCAGTCCTCTCCACGTCCTTTTATGCTCTCATATTGGCATGTTCAGTTTTACACAAAAGGAAAAGTTGATCTGAAGGCGATCATGGGCAAGACAAAGAGGACAAGATGTGTGTGAGTAAAAAGACTTCAACTGGAAAGGAGGTGACCCAATGGCAGTCAGAAAATTAGTTGCCTTTCTGAATCCAGGGCTTTTTCTTGTTCCTGGATTTTCATCTGCTCAACACTGATTATTGCTAGAGCAGAAGAAGGAATGCGACCTAATCTCAGATAAATGTCTAAGGTTAGTACCTGAAAGATTGAGAGGTGCTCAGACATGATGGTGCTGGAGAACTTACAATAAATTACCATATGTCATAGTCTTTTTGCAGTCATTTAAATAGAGAAATGGGGTTTAGCATATTTCATGCTTGAAATCTTCACTATGTAGGTATTTCTAATACCTGTGGCAACTGTGCCTTGGATTGCTATGCCTTCATTGAGTATTTTTAGATGTAGTGAAGCGTTTTGGCCTCTCTGAAAGAGTCTTGTATAGTAATTTTAGTGGTCCATGTATTTTGAAAACATTACTTGCCAAGTGAATTGTGCACTGAAGAATCCAAGTGTGGTTTAATAAATATATATGCAGTCTGACAAAAGCTTGTCAATACATCCAAAATGCCAAAGGCCTTGTTTTCCTTTCAACTCTGGGAGGATCTTACTGTGGTGAAAACATCATGTTCAGTTTGGGATTTTTTGTTGTTGTTTGTTTGGGGTTTTTTGTTAATTTCCCTCTGTGCAGTTCTCTGGAGAATAAAAAAGGTCTTAAATATGAGATGGCCTCCTTTTCTTCTCCACAGTTCTGAAGAATATACCCAATGCAAAGCTTTTTGATAATGGAAAGATATATTTTATTTGCTGTCCTATTTCATAGCTATTTAATGCCTTGCAAGGCTAATTGACCATTACAGGTGAGATGTCTATTGAGATTTCTGTTTTCCCATAGAATTGAATTTAGTATGAGCAGAGGGTAACTTACTTTACTGTGAATGTATGTGGATTCAGGAGTGGCAAAGGTGCCTAGATCTATGTGTCCAGCACCAGTCTGACATTTATGCCTCCCATTGCTGCTCCAGGGAGGTGTCAATTAGTATAAGTCCCATGGCACTGATGCCTATTCCCTGTGGAGGTCTCTAATATCCAACAGCCCTCACGAGAGGCTTGATGTTAAGCTGTCTGAAGTGCTCCCTTAGCATTCTCTGGGTATTCCTTAGAACTCTGCTGCAAAAGAAATGTTACTGTTCATGTTTGGGAGGGATTCCCTTCTCCTCCTCTTTATCTTGCTTCTTAAAATGTACTTTAGAGTACTCATCTGGGGCAGAGAGTTTGAAATCAGTGCTTTTCCAGTTGTACACTGGGATTTTGTCCTGCTGAGCTGATCACCTTGTCTCCCACAGACTAGTTTGTTTCCTTGCCCCACAACATATTAAAGCCCTTTTCAGCAGCACCCATATTGTACAGGTATAGGTAAGGTCTTGTAGGATCCCACCTATCCTAAAACTTCGAAGAGTTGTTGTCAGTGCCCTCATGGGACAGATGTATGTGATTTACTTGATTATTGCAGATTGTAAAAATAACAACTAAATGTTTTTGTAATCATCTCTAGAAACCGCCTTACAGATTTTCATATAGCATTCAGTGCATTTTCAAACCTTGTCAGTTTTCCTCACTGCTGTCCCTTAGGAATAAAAGATATGTATCACCAAAGTTATTTAATAAGTGTGCTGACCCTGGGTTTGAGAGTTTATGTAGCCTGGTTACAGTTCATCAGTAAACAATACCTTTGAAATATTACTTTATAGTAATTTTATAATGGGACAACAAATAACGTATAGCAAGGGCATGACCTATAATTGTTTGCACTTCAAGTGCTTAACAAATGAGATACACAGCATCTCCCTGATAAATGTTTACCCTCCTCTTTTCCTTGAGATGATGACAAAGGCTTTCCATCCCTGGCTGATGACAGATGAAGAATTTGGATAGACCCTCTCTCCCGTCTGGGAAAGACAATTGCAAGCTCAGTTAGCTTTTTGTTGTTGTTGTTGTTTCTAGGAACAAGTGAATCAAGGCAGAGATTTGGGGATTCCTACTTAATCCTTTTCTCAGGGATTTTTTCCTCCTTTTCCTTTGGTTTTACCCCAACAGAACTGACCTGTACACGCTGTCTTGTCTAAGAATTAGAAATACCATCTCTGCTTACCTGTCACCCTGCATTTCTGCAATGACAAACTAGGGTGAGAGGGAAGGAAGAGGCAAATGAAAAATGTCCATCTAGCCCTCAGTGATCCTTTGCAATCACTGTCCTGACTGCTGTGGTTTATCTGCAGGGGAGCTACTTTTATTTCCTGTCACCTTAGACTGTGTGGAGGGGTGGGGGGG
>WEIS01076916.1:0-13318 GCA_013389965.1 Todus mexicanus | reverse complement strand
AAAAAAAGAGAGAAAGGAGAATAAAACACTCCACCAGAAAGCATCTCCAAGATTAGATGCTTGCCTGTGCAATGTAGGCTGAAATGCTTATCCATGCTTTTGTGATTAGCAGGCTGGATTATTATGTAACACTGCATCACCAGGTCTCCCTGCTTCAACTCTCTCTCAACCCTCTTTGCCTCAAGTTCCCACTGCAATGGAAAGGCTGTGGTGAAATCTCAACTTTAATATCCTTATGTTGACTTAAGCAAGGCTTTATGTGGCCTTGGTTCGTCTTACAGCTCTGATCTGACTTCATCCTACTCTCTAGGGATGTCCTTGTGTTCTGCTAAAGCTGCAATGGATTAGACCACGAGGCTTGTGAATGAGCATTTCCTTGTTGGAGATTCACATGGAAATCTCCCTATAGGAAGTAAGGAGGTTTTTCTACAGCTGAAATCAATGGCAAAGCTCTCACCAACTCCAAAGGAAGCAGGATTGGACCCAATAATTTGATTTTTCCATATATTAATCAAATTCTACCATTCACATATTGTCCTGTCCATTTTTTTTGTTGTTAAATTTAAAACAAGTTGATGTTTAAGTGCAATCTCTGAATGACAGTTTAATAATTAATGACCTAGTTCACAACCCATTGAAGCTGAAGCGAATTTTTCATTGACTTCACTGGGATTTGAATCAGGCTCTGCAATTACATTTTGACTATCTTCTTCCCTAACCTATCACATACTGCTGAGTATTAGAATCACTTCATTTTTTACCTTCTTCCCTTTTGTGGTTTTCATTGCTGCATGTTCTTCAAATAGTCTATCTTACCATAACATACTTTGTGTTTTAATCATCCAGCAAAACCCCACGCCCTGCTCAGATACACAAACAGGCACTCATCACCTTCCCTCTGTCCCATCAATGCAAAAACATCAATATGCCTAAACTATATTTATGCAACATAAATATACAGCCTGTTCCTACACAGCATACCAGAAAGGGAGCAGATCCAGCTAGCTGCCAGAGGGGACTGATAATTAAGGATGTGTTCCTACTTCCATTATCAGGTGTCACTAGTGATGAGTTGGGATGGGGTTGAGTGAGTGAAAGGGTAGCCTTTGGAAGAATTATTTTTCTTCAAAATATGCTCCTTGTTTTGTGAGATCCCAAAAATGGAGAGAAGCCAGCCAACAACTTCAGACAGAGGTGTAACAAGCATCTATCTAAATGCAGCATGGGGAACAAAGCTAGACAGCAGTTTTACAGAAAACTGTTGCACTTATGGATCAAAAATGGAATATGAGTCAATAATATGATACTAAAGGACCCTCCCTCCCCACTCCAAGAAAAAGAAAGGCAAGTGTTGAGTGTCCAGGCAGGACCGAATCTGACCTCTATAGCGCAGAACCAATGCTTAAAGTAAAGTAGAAGTACAGATAAAAGTCAGGGTGGCATTTCTAGAGGGATTTTATATCACAGATTTGTTGGAGGTTGGTTTTGTTGTTGTTGTTGGCTTTTTTTAAAGTAATTAAATGCAGACAAATGAAAACCTCTTCAATGGAGTTCATAGGAGGTATTTTGAATTTCCAGAAAGTTTTCCAAACAACTTCTGCTTTTAAAGAAACAGCTATCACAAAGAAAGAGAGAGAGTCCCTTTAGGGGTTAATAACTAGCTAAAAGATGAGGGAAAAATAAGTGGGAATAAACGGTCAGCTTGCATGATAAAGGAAACTTAGTAGTATCCAGCTGGTATCTATGCTGTTCAACATATTCATAAATTAAGATATTAGATTCAATAACGAGAGCATTTGGTGATATAAAATTATTCTGGGTAATGAAATCAAAATTTGGGCATAAATAGTTGCAGAAGCATCTCACAGGAGTGAGTGACAGCATACTAGAGTGGCAGATGAAATTTACTGTCAATAGATGAAAAGGAAAATGTAGATGGGGAAACAACTATAATGCACACAGGAATAAAATTTTAACAGATATGGCAAATTTCATTTACAGAGAGTAAAGCTGCATTTTGGATTTGGAGTGCCTCTAGTTAAAGGAACTGTCTCTCATTCAGAGACTGTGGAAGCTGCAGTACATGGAGAACTCAGAAAAGAAATATGTGCTGGTTCTTGTTGTTTCAATAGCGAACAAAATTGACTTTAACCAGTACACAACAGAAGCACACGAAGGAAATTTTGACTGCATTTTCTGTTAATGCAGCCTCAGCTGCGTATTGTGTTGAGATTGGGGTGCCACCTTTGAAGGGAGAAGTGGTTTCATTGGAGTAAGTCCAGGTGAGAAAAACAAGGATGATTTCAATTCTAGATTAGATGCTGATTGAACAAGGAAAAGAATGTGTTATCATGGCATGAGGAATTCTTCTAGAGTGTTGAGGAAGGTTTTTTAAATACAAATAGGACAAAGAGGGAATTGGTATCCACTTAAATAACAGATCATGGTCCTTAGGCTCCAGTGAAGCTTCTTAGATGCAGCTTGCATTGATCTAGCTATGAAAAAACATTTTCCCCTCCAGCCCTCAGGTAGCTTCTGCAGCTTTGCTATAATGTGTCCCAGCTCCAGAAACAGGCAACCAGTCCTGGCTAACAGAGGAGGTCCCAGATGACTGGAGGTTGGTCANGAGCGGGTCCAGAGGAGAGTGACCAGACTTGTGAAAGGACTGGAGGGAAAATCTTACGAAGAGAGGCTGAGGGAGCTGGGGCTGTTCAGCCTGGAGAAGAGGAGGCTCAGGGGGGACTTTCTCACTCTCTACAACTCCCTGAAGGGAAGTTGTAGACAGGAGGGGGATGGGCTCTTCTCTCAGACAATCTGTGACAGGACGAGAGGGCACAGCCTGAAGCTGCACCAGGGGAGGTTTAGGTTGGATATTCGGAGGCACTTCCTCACAGAAAGGGGGATCAAACCCTGGAATGGGTTGCCCAGGGAGGTGGTGGAGTCTCCATCCCTGGAGGTGTTTAAGAAAAGACTGGATGCCACACTTAGTGGCAGGGTTTAGCTGATGTGGTGGTGTTAGGTAACAGGCTGGACTCGATGATCTCAGAGGTCTTTTCCAGCCTTAATTATTCTATGATTCTATAACCTGCAGTATATTTTATGTCCTCACTTAATCTTTTATAAGCTGGTAAAGTCTTCAAATCCAGCTCCCACCATGTTAGAGATGTGTTGTAGTATTCATCTTTTTTGAGTAAACTAGGAGTCCATTTAGAGTTTATGAATTCTTACTCAGGAGTCCTCAGGAGCAGTGTATGTGTGACCAACTTCCCAGAAATAAATCTTCTACTGTAACAGATTTGTAAAGATATATTACAAATCTATTCGTTGAATGTTTGTTTCCCCTTGATTTCAGCATACTTGACAGACTCTCGAGCAATACTATTCCCCATAATTTGTCCTTGGTTGTCTGGCTCCAGAAGGTGTCTACAAAAAATTCTACCTATATAAGGTGCACACTCAGGGAGGCAAATACTGCCTCTGCTGCATTAGACCGCAGAAGTTAAAGAAGCTAGAAAAATTATTAAAGACAGCTATTACAATTAATTGTTCACATCCAGTTTGATAAGAGTCTGCTTGTCCCCTTGATAATTAAAAAAGGGGCAGACAAAGTTGATTTCTTTGTGCTTTCAACACAAAGGGCTGAGCTGTTGCATCTCAAAGCTAAACTAGAAAGTACAGGAAAGAATTACATTAATATAATCATAAGCCTATGGGGTAATCCAGTTTCTATTTGAAGATGATTTTGGACTGAGACTAAAAAATGAAACTAACCAAACCTGAAATCTGAATTTTATGAGGAGGTTGAAAACGTAAAGGAGGACAAGTCTGAACTGAAGAGCAATATCTTTTGTTAAGTTTTCCCCAGACATGGTAGTAGACATGATCCTGCTTTCTAAGCTCAGTGTGGTGTAAATGCAAAAGATGTGTTGTGTCAAATTCTGATTTTAACTCAGGAATCATTTTCAGGTTTTATGAGTTTGGAAACATGTTATTTAATAGCACATCATGGCTTAATTTGACTGTTCATGTAAAATTTCAAAATGCAAATGGAAGTAAAAAATACTCTAAATTTTCCCTCATTTTTCCTCACCAACATGAAACAAACTTGAGATAGTTTGGAGTGATACATGTTTCTTGAGTTCACTGTTTCACATGCTCTAAAAGAATTATTGAGTTTTGTTGTAGAAATTTTCTAGAAGCTTAGTGGAATTACTTATGATTTATCTTGCTTTAAAAGGCAGCAGCAGTAATGTTAACTGTCTTAGCAATTTGCCAGAATGAAGCCACATCTAGTCCCAGTATGGTTTCTAGAGGTAAGAAATAAAACTGTTGTGTGAAAACTCCCTTGAGATAATCTGAAGAGTATCACAATGCAGAGCTGTGCAAGTCCAGAGAGCTGAGCTTGGTATATTGTAGAGCATGAGCAGCCAGTCCTTTGCTTTAAGCTACAGGCTAGATGTTGAATAAAATTATCTTTGTTAAAATTATGATGTTATTCTAATGTAAGTGAAATATTTCTAGGCAGTGTTATCTTGTAACGGCTTTCTGTAAACAAAATGAGGCAAAATTAGCTTTTTTTCCCCATGTGAAAACATCTTCTAAATTCCCCAGGACTTATTAATTACTACAAAATGAGCAGCACTGCACAGATAAAATTCCCATCACCTAGAAATCCAAACAGCTTTATCCAAGAGTGTAATTTGCATGCGGCAGCCCAAATTCTGCTGTGCATTCATGCTACCAAGAGAGGGATGAGGAGCTGCTGGCCATTCCTCTGAGGGCAGAATTTGGCCCAGTACCTTTATGAAAGAAATCTGATTTTTATGTTTCTTCTTTCTGCAGAGATCAAAGACCGTTTACTCAGCTAAATAGCTAGGGCTAGTGTAGATTTATGGAACCAATTTAGAGAATTAATAAACCACGCCATAAATCTTGTTAAGGTCACACTGTATGTGATTGTGCCTATATACAGACGTGGAAATTTGGTATCCTTCCAAGTGAGAAGACTAACTTTCTTGAGCTTAGTTACAGTAAGTAATTAAATTCATGCCCTTTAAATAATGGATCATTGAAGAGAGTGTTGTTTGTTTTGTGTTTTTTTTTTCACAGAGATTTTTAAATTATGTGCCCAACCCTTCAAAGTACAGAGCACTTTCAGCTGCCTTGGACTTCAGTGGGAGCTGAAAACACTTCTGCATCTTGCAGAATTGAGGCCCATAAGTGGGCCTGAATCAAAACACCTATGAACCTTGAAAAATTTGAGTATGGATGCAAATGCTAAATCCAGTGACTCAAGCCCATCTTTAATACAAACCAATGTTTACAGTTTGCTTGGTCTTAAAAAGTAATAGCTCAGCACGTATGGTCTGTTTAATAGATTGAAGGAGCATGAATAAAAGAAGAATCATCTCATGAATAGAGAGGTTTAAAATAGATGGTATAAAAATAGCTTGTTACTTAGAAATTTTTCCTCATCCTTAAATCTTACAGAGAGCCAGAGACTTGATCTTTAGGGTTCTTTTGGGTTTAGCTTCCCTTCGATCAAACCCTGCCTCGATAACTAAGCCGTTCTCTCTGCTGTACAAATAAAAATCTACTTCCACACAGCCTTTGGCCCACTAATTTCCTCTAATTAACCTTTGACATTTTCTATGTATTTGTTATTTTGTCTCTTAAAAAAACCTGCTTTCCTCCTCAAATTTCTCTTATGGTGTACATATATATTCATTTATTATTTAAGTTTGGATGCGTGAGAAGAGGGCAGCGATATGGCTGCACACCCAGCCTTTTCTTATCCTTAGTAACTTCTGAACCATTTTCAGCCATGTTTGACCCAAGGCGAGAGGAATGTCTCAAGTCTCAAAGACATGAGGTGTCTGCTGGCAGGCTATCTTCATACAGTCCCTTATTTGCTGCAGTGTGCATTTCCCCTTGTCCATCTCCCACGGGACATGATGCCGTATTTCATGTTGGCAGTGAGACACAGAGGTGTTTTTCAGCAAGGCTGAGGTGCTGGGACATGCAGAAGGGGAGGAAGGGCTGAGTATGGGAATAGGTTCTGATATCTATGGATCAAATCCATCAGAAAATGGGGGTGGGCGATTCTGCTGCTCTAGGGCAACCCTCCTCATTTGCTTGGTCTGTCTGTCAGGCTCAGCAGTGAGGTTAACACAGCCCTGGAAAGTCTGGGAAGTTGTTTTTTTCATTAGGAAGCAGCAAAGCTGAGAGACTGCAGGTAACATATTAACAGTGGTTCCACATCTCATCCCTAGCAACAGGGTTGGCTGAGTTCATAGAAAATTCTTGTGTAAAACAATATAATCTCCTGTATAGCAGGTCTCACCATCTCCATTTTTGTATCCTGCTTGAGAGAACAGTCTTCCTGCAATGAGCCATTTCTAACTCTAGCTCTTCGTTTGAAATGCTGCTTTGAATAGGACATGAAAGAGATATGATAGTGTGTAGGAAGAGGAGGAAATACAGTGGGAGGAGAGAGACAGCAGTGGAGCTGTATTGTCATCTGTCTTGATTATTGTTCCAAAAAACCCCCCAACAAACCCCATGTGTAGTCACCTGCTCTGATGTCATGTAGTCTGAAAACCTAGAGGTCCTGGCCCTGCTGAGTGAGGTTGCTGGGGTAGTTTTTCAAAAGCTTTTTCTCCCCTCGTCTCTTAGCCTGCCTGTGTGTGGTGGATTCTGCTTGGCCAGAAGAGACAGTTGCAGGCTCAGACTATTATACATGGGAAGTGGTAAATATCTGACCAGTCCCCGAAACTATTTAGGTGGCTTTTGGGCTCTCAAATGGGTCCTGAGCCTCAATTCTCCGTCCCCCAGAGAGGCATTGCTTGTGCAGCACAGCAGTCCCTGCTCCCAGTGCGAATCAATGTTTAAAAAGTTAGTGGACTAAGATGCAAAAGACATCCAAGGCCTGTTGAGGGCATTTCATCACTCTGCCCAGTTGCATGTTAATAGGGTACACTGTAAACCAAGGCTCACAGCTGAAGGGCAGGCAGCTTAGCTCAATTCTTTCAAACTGCTGTGAATGTAATTACACCTAACAAATCAGCCTTTGAATGATGTCCACCAAAAACGAAGCACACACAGATTTATTGCCTGGTCTGTGTGTGAGAAAGGCAGAGAATGTGATCTGAAAAGGAGAGAATAAAAAATTAAAGGATCCCATACAGTGCAGAATTCTCTCTAGATGTCTAAATTGGAAAAGAGCAGCAAGTTTTTCATTTTATTTTAAATACATCATGAGGTGTTTTGCCTCTCAGAATATGTCATATCAAATCAGTGGCCACCGAGGAGGTACACAGCAGGGTGCAGAACCACACACTGCAGAAAATGGGAAACACACAGTGACAGCTCTGTTACTGTCAGTCAGATAGGCTGGTCCCATACGGGAGACCAGCTCTGACTGCATACCTTAAAGTGCAGCACTAAACATATGCGCTTGCCTGCTTCTGACAGGGGAATAGCAGTTGCAGCGCTGACTCCAAGGATCTGGAGTGATTTATTTTTCCTAAGCATTCCTGATAGGATATTATTATATGTTGGCTTATTTCCAGCAGTAGGGGTGACATCCAGTATTTTAGCATTATATTCAAAATGCACACACGTATCAGAATAAGGTCTCTAGCTAAAAAAAAAAAAAAAAAAGTAAAAAAAGTAGTGACATGAAAACCTTACACTTTCTGAATGCTATGCACATACTCATCAACCAGGGATAATTAGGCCTGTTGAAGCCAGTGAATACTGAAAACGTACAGAGGGTTTATTTGTTGCTCTGAAGGGGTGCAATAACAGGTTTGGTTTCTTTCGCTGTTTGCCTGTCAATCATACTTTTAATTACCTAATTGTTAGATCTGTTAACAGCTAAGACTGGTTGACAACTTTAGGGTAAAGGGCCTAATAATTTTACTGTCAACAGTACTCCAGTTTTTTCAGTACAAGGAAAGAAAACAAATGCAGCCTTCAACACAAACAAATGGAAAAAACGGCTCCAAAAGCAGCATGAAGCAAACGACAGGCGAGAGCTGTAGCACACTCAAATGATCAAGTTGCTGTAAGCGGATGAGCATTGTGCATGGAGTTGTCCGGTCTGGAAATGTTGTTTGCATTTGCCTCAGTCTAAGGTGCCTCTGAATCAAACCCTTATTTGTGCTGAGTGTGTAGAGAATTGAAGAAGTTCAGTTTTAGTTAAAAAGTGGGGACTTCTACCTGCCTAAAGCTTTTGTGGATTGTTTCTATTCCTTCTGATTGTTTTTATTCCTTCCTTTTGATGGTAAGAAGGACCAAATCTTGACAGTGCTGCACAAAGTAGGCATGGCTGTCGGGAACAAAATATACCATGCGTGATTTTCCTGGAAACTGAACTTCACATGACAGTGTCTGTGCCTCGCTATCTGCACAGCTGACAAATGTCTCGACTATGTTAAAGGGAACCGAGAAACTTCTGAGAAGTCCCCTTGGTGCATGCTGAGCTTTCTAGACCAGGGTGTGATTCAGACAAAGAACCACATTCCAGGAAGAGAATATAGCTTTAAAGTAATTTCTTTCTTCTTTCTTAAAATAACATCTTCTTTTATACCCCTAGATATACCTTGTGGCTAGTACATCGCCATGCTGTTACGTGATTTGCTAGCTATTTAGTAGCCGACACATATGATTGTTACCTTAGGGTATAGTAGTGCACAGAAATCAGAATTAAGACAGATGCTTCCCTGTAGTCAGCTACTTACAAATATTTTATAAGGCATAGTCTGGCCCAGAGATATCACACTCTATCTTAAAAACAATTAATTTCTGTATTTGATTTTTATCTCTATCTTCATTTTGCAGGATAAAACCAGAGATTGCTACTTTAGTGGGAGCCAAATATTTCTCTATACTAGAACGGAACATTTGATTTTACCAAAGGTTTACTCCTATCACTGGAGTCATTAGTTCAGTTTTCTCCTTTTGGATCAGTGTTTAGGCTATGGGAGTTTTCATCGCGATGAGGTAATGCTTCTATTTTGTCTTTTATTGATTAACTCTTTTCCCACATTCTTCTGACTGAGTGCAAAGGTTTGTAAAGCATAGGAGACTTTGTCTGTAGCTGTTTAGTTAGCATTACTCTTAGTAAACATAGTTACTTTTACTAATTCTACAGATTCTTAAATACTGTTACTACAAAACCAACAGCATGAAATACTCTTGTGCAAACAGTATGCTAACCTGTAACCAGTTTCTTCCTGAAATAATGGCCAAGATAAACAATGTCACTTTACCCCAGATTTTAGGTAAACCATGGTTACAGATTACTGGTTATGGGATTTGCTCATAATACACAAAGAAAATCAAAAGGAACCTGTCCAAGAGGTAAGCTGGTTGCAGCCCATTCCCTGCCTTGTTTGTGGAGAAGAAGGGCTTAAACTAAAATATTTACTTCTAAGGGATGCAAAAATTGCTACTCCAGACATGTTTATTATTAAACCCCATTATTAGGCTTTTACTAATTTTAAGACGTTTAGATCAGACCCTAACAGGGATCCTCTGAGCTCTTTTACAGGATCTGTTGGACTGCAAAGAAAGTATTTCAAAATCCTTTACGTGCTACTGCTGTTGACATCCCCACTGACAAGTCCAATGTCATAATTTCACTGTTTCCAGCTGGCATTAGATTTTGGAGCAGAATTATGGCTCTATTCCTCAGTGTGTTCACTCGTCCTGTAGCAGAAGTCAACATAACAGAAGCCAACAGAGACAAACTTGAAGAATCCTGGTACAGTTTATTGGGATGTATACAAGGAGATATGATGATTATTTTTATCAGTTTTAAACCTGACACACAGAGACAAGAAAATTACTGGGAGCTGTGTTAAACGACCCAAAAGTTAACAGTACGCTATTGTTTCTCATCTCTGCTTTTTGCTCTTTTCTCAGTATCTTAAAATGCTTTATACAAATTGCTTACAGCTCAGATGTCTACATGTTAGCAAAGCAGAAGGTTGCTGTTTTATAATACCACCGTGGGTTGAGTGACTGGTACCAGGGTGTCGCTTGTGGGGCCACGGGTCTGTTGCTGTTTTTTCCATCACAATAAAGGAAGCTTCAGTGAAACATGGTGTAATGGCAAGAACCAGCTCACTGGTATAGATCAGGAAAATCGCTCCCTGGGAAAGGGAAAGCAGTGAGGGTGCACTGCTTGCTCAAAGCCTGACTATCACCACCATGCCCACCTGCTCTTTCATTTTGTGCTGGGTAAGAGTGCTTGTAAAACCCAGCTGCTTGGTGGATCTGATGTAAACAAATCTATCCATAATGGTAGCCAGTGTTCTGTGTATCAATCCACAGCTTTTTCTTGATGTCTTCTGGGACGTGCCCTGTGCCCTGTGCCCTTCCACCTCTGAGTTTGGGAATTGTCTGGGGAGACTGGGAGGTCCCTGTGAAGCGTGCTGGGGAGTGGGAAAGCATGACACGTTGCAAAGCTGGCATCTTGTGGCGTCTGAGACCCTGCTCCTGTTGCTTTCTGATTCCTCTCTTCCATTTTTCTCGAGCCTTGTCCTCACTTCTGCCCCTGCTCCACCAGTGACTCTGACGTTTGGCATGGCTCTGAGTAATTTTGAGAGCTGGACTGAGATTGGCACTCCAAGAGAAGCCTCAAGTCCTTGCCTTCTCTGATGCATAGGACTGACTGCCTATCCTGCTGTCCTGCACTGGCTTTTCTATACCTTCTGTTGTCGAGTGCCTGGCTAATCTGTTTCCATAGAGGTGGGGTTTTTTCGAGTACTTCTTTGGGCTGCATGGAGTTGTGCCCCATTCTATCTTTCATTTTGCTTTCTGTGGCATGTTGCATATGTTTTTTACAAGTTTATGTCTCTCACATGGATTCCTTTTCCTCCAGCCTCTGGTACATTTGTTCTTTACTATTAGTTCTTCTAGTTTTGACATATGGTTTCAGCAGAACACTTAAAATCATAGAATTATAGAATCATTTAGGTTGGAAAGGGCCTTTAAGATCCTTGAGTCCAACCAGTGACACCTGTAGATGGGTTTGGGCTGTTCCTTTCAGTGGTCAGTCCTTTATGTTGCAATCACCTGAATTATTCATCCCATCTGTGTCTAGTGAATCTTTCATGTCTCTAAATGTAGATGTGGATACCAAGGCTCTGAGCAATGAATTTCCTTTGCTGCCTCCTGGAGCTGACATGTTATTCTCCATTCTCAATTACTATTTATCAAGTGCATTTGTTGTTCATTCACCAATTATTTTAGATAATTGGATCTTTTGGATCTTAGCTAATCGGGTGTTGGGTTTTTTTCCTGTATTACAAGCTAGTAGGACATCAAAGTATTCATTTTTAAGTAATTTTCTTAATTTTCACATTTTTAATACCCATAATCTACTTGGTCACGGTCTGAACTCTTCCTTCATGCTCATACAAGGCTTGAAATTTAGCTTTGTTGTCCGAAGTCTCTTCCTTGTTCTGTGCTCAGTGACATTTTTATTGTCATCTTGTCAAATGCGATCTCCTCTTTGCTGTTACTCTCACTGGACTGAAAGACTTTGTATGCTATCTGCCAGCTAGTATGACAAGATGATGCCAGGCTGGCTAGATGTGTTTGGCTTCTTATAAAAATAACTATATGCAAAGATTCATGACCCAATTACCCGTTACATCCTGTGTATACAGCTATTTATCTAACTACCAGTCAAGTCAGGAGCAGGTTGATTCCTCCAAACTCCTTCCTTCTGTAGACTATACTGCTTCCCTTTTGGCTAAAAAACTGTGGCTAAAACCAACTGCAACTAAACCCACTCATCTCTGAAGATACAACAGTATCTACTGTATCTCCTCCCTGGTACTTCTGTCAATAAGTGTGGTGCAATTGGGTTGTACGTCTTCAGAAGAGGATTATATACATGGCATGGCTCCCCAGATTTGAGAAACCTCCCAGGAATGTAAAATTAGTTAAATGCAAGTGGGCTGATCTAGTGAGCAGATCACACAGAAACAACCTTAGAATTACAGGGAACTCTTGGGCATGTGACAAAGAAATATTCTGGTATTTGTCCCAGAAATATTTTATCTGTTTGAGGACCTCACGTGGGATGTTGAGGGCCACAGGTTATTGGTCTCAAGGCCAACCCCTGAAGGTGGATAATCAAATTTTCTGTATTTTCAAGTAAAGAAACCATTCTACACAATGCAGACTAAAGAGGAATTTTTGACATAGTCCCATCTTCAAAATAATGCGTTTTCAAGACTTTAGAGGGGAAGTTGTAGTGCAAAGGGCAGACTTTAGTTGGGTCAGGTTTCTCACAAGCTGGATGTGTTGTACAGTGCTGAATTTGGTTTCCTGTGTTGTTTCATACTGTTATTGTTTGGATTTTATTATCTGCATTATCCTAACACTCTAAAATCCCTATTTATAGGAATCCCACTGTGCTGGGGTTTATACAGACGGAGCAAAAAACCAGCTCTACCTTCTGAGTTTACTTTCTAAGTACAAACCAGGAGAAGAACATGTTCTGCCTGAGAAGCCATCATGTCAGACATGTGGTCTACAACCAGGGGAATTCACTATGCAGAATTTTCATAGACTTTTTGATAAGCTTCCAGAGATGTACACATCCTTATCATAACTGTGCATAAGTCTAATCAAATCTGGAACTAATAGTAAATAAATCGTTCCATTCAAGTAATAAATTGGATGATCTAGAACTGTAGTATCATAATAAAGGCTGTATTCATAGGTTGATTATTCTTTTCCCCTACCCCGTTCTCATGGGAGCTGTGTTCAACTCCTCAGTTGATGTACTCCTAATCTCCGCCTGTGCATTCATTACCATAAAACTTACTCCATGCACTTTGAGCATGAAATAAAACAGAAACTTAATAGCATGCTCATTTTAGATCCCCATTTCAGGTTGTTTATACAAAATGGAAAAAAAAAAAAAAAAGGAAGCTGATCTTTTCAGTTTTTCTTTAAGGAAAATTGACAAGCTGCTTTGAAGACTTGCTTTGAGACTCTTATTAGTTTTGCTGTGGTTTTAAGGAAAAGGTGAAGACAGAAGATGAAATTAGATCAGCAACAGGCTAAAAGTCCTTTCCCAGAACACCTGGAGAGGTTAAATAAACTGCATATGGCCCACATTGAATTTACACATTGTTAAGACTTCTGGGAGTCAGGGGGAAAAATAGGTAGACTGCTAACTTGCCATCTTAAGCAAAAAAGCAGCTGGGGGAATGGTTATTGCAGCCTGAGATAAGCATAATATATAATGAGATATACATCGAGCTTATGAAACACAATTCCTTAATTTTAC
>WEIS01076915.1:2599-18448 GCA_013389965.1 Todus mexicanus | reverse complement strand
ATCAGTTCATGCTGACTGGTGAGCTTTTCTATTTTGACCAGACTGATACTAAAAAACTGTGTCAGAAACACTGCTTTTGCCAGAGGCCATTCCTTATAGGCCGCAGGCTCAGCCGCCTTTGCTGTCTCTTCACAGCGTGCTACCCCAGTTCCTTGTTCTGTGTCATGTTGCAGATTATCTGCTTAGGCTCCCAACTATTGTACTGTGGAATTACATTATCTGCATTTCTGATCTACTTACTAAGCTAAGCACCCTAACAGGAACCAGTGCAATGGGCCGGTGCAGTTGGATAGGACACACCATCTGAGAGGTGTCTAGTCAGCACACCACTGTGTGGTTTCAAGCAACAGCAGGTTGAAATATTTTCAGTAAAATATGTGGGTTTAATTTGAACCAAGTCCTGTCCCATGTTAAATAGTAATAAAGGCAAACAAAGGTAAAGGCAGAAGCAAAGCAGAGAGTGCAGGATGGGGCAAAGGTGGAGAAGACAAAAAGAGGAGCACAGGGAGGGGAAGAGGAGAAAAAGACCATGCATCTTGTCCGTTTTGCTTGCATAGATTGGATTTCTATCTCTTCGATGGACACTAGGTCAGGAGTGAACTAAGAACTAGAACGTTCTCCTACAGCTTCTCTGACTGCAGTTATTTTTCTCTTTGACAGATCGTGAAAATCAGTCCATCCTAATCACGTAAGTACATAGATCACTTCGAACTTTGTCTCCAACAGCAAGTGGGCAGATAATTGTTCACTCTGTGCTTTCCTTCGACAGCGGAGAATCTGGTGCAGGAAAGACTGTGAACACGAAGCGTGTCATCCAGTACTTCGCAACAATTGCAGCAAGCGGGGAGCTAGCCAAGAAGAGGGAGTCCTGGATGAAGGTCTGAGCAGACAAGCTGGGCAGAGGTTGAAGTTCAGGATGTTAGCAACTTGTGGCTGCACTTCCCTCAAAATACGAAATGTCTTTTATTAGCTTCAGCCACTATCTTGAAAGGCAGTAAGACCAGGGGCTGGTATGTAGTTAGGACCAAAACAAATACAAGCCACCAGAGCTGCCACTGTCACTGTCCAGGTGTTATCTTCACCCAGATTGAAACCAGCTCTGGGGGATTGGTGTCCAGAAAGAATCAAAAGCACCAGTTTCTTCACATGTACCAGTCTGTCCCTGTGGCTGAGAGATGAGAGCTCTGACCACAGGAGATATTCTGAATATGAGAAAAAATTACCATTTACACACAGTGCTGGTTCTTGGCGCTGTAGTCGAGAAGATGCTATAGTAAGGCTGTACAGCTGCAATGAAGGGCACATGGTTGCACATATAATGAGGCGAGCCACCGTGTAGTCACTTTTTCCTACCACATAGCCCATGGTGTGTTTCAATAATTATTCAAATATTCTTGCAGGGTACACTAGAGGATCAAATCATCAGCGCTAACCCACTGCTGGAGGCCTTCGGAAATGCCAAGACTGTGAGAAATGACAACTCCTCACGTTTTGTGAGTCATCACGTTTCTCTCTGCCCTCCTGCTTCTCTAATCCTGTTTGTTACTTCCAATTGGAAGCCACTGGGCTGGGAGAAGTGGTCTTGCTGAAAAATTTCTTGGTGGTTTTTTCACATGCCAATGTGTTTACAGCAGTTTCCTGCTCATAGCTGCATGGGCTGCACAAACTGGTCCCCTTTATCTGCGTTTGAATATCTAAGATAATTCAGAGTGGTTTGGAGATGCCGTCACTGAGATTCAAGAAAGAAAACCACTCTGGTGTGTTACCCTGAGAATGCTGCACTGACAGTCACCTTCTGTCTGCTTGCCAGGGTAAATTCATTCGTATCCATTTTGGTACCTCGGGAAAACTGGCCTCTGGTGACATTGAGACCTGTGAGTAAATGAGGGGGACTTAACTGCTTTACTTTAAAGAAGAGCTTGTAAAATTTATATGTGCATACATATTCCAGACTTGCTGGAAAAGTCAAGAGTCACTTTCCAGTTGAAAACCGAGAGAAGCTACCACATCTTCTACCAGATCCTCTCCAATAAGAAGCCTGAACTCCTTGGTAAGGACCACCATCACCTGGTGACATTTTCTGGTAAAATCAGTGTGGGAAACTTCTCCCTAAATATGCCAGCTCAGTGATGGGGGGTGGGCCAGTGGCACTTGCTTATCTAGTATCATGTATCACAAGCACCCAGCTTTCCCATTCAGCAGGTGCCTCAGGCTGTGCAAAGCATTGAACCTTTTCTCACACGATTATTTTAACTTTCTGCTCATCTAGTGGAAGGCAGATGAATGGTTTGGGGGATGCAAAAGGAAGAAGAGCCTATGGAACCCTGCTGAGCCACTGTTCCATTTTCACTGCCAGGATCTGGCTCTCACTCTTTGTTTTGCCTTTCAGAGATGCTCCTCATCACAACCAACCCATACGACTACCCCTTCATCAGCCAAGGGGAGATTTCTGTGGCCAGCATTGATGACCAGGAGGAGCTTGTTGCCACAGATGTGAGTACATTTAGCAAGGAGAGAAAGCATCACTTTTACCATTACCATGGTTATAATCAGTTTATCTTTCTGGTGGTGCAGGCAGCCATTGACATTTTGGGCTTCAGCCCCAGTGAGAGAATGGGGATTTACAAACTGACAGGGGCAATCCTGCACTATGGGAAAATGAAGTTCAAGCAGAAACCACGTGAGGAGCAGGCAGAGCCGGATGGTACAGAAGGTAATACCTTCAGGGCTTAGAGAGATGTATTTCCAACTGTTTTCATACTGTTTTCCACTAGAAAGGCAAGGAGTCTTCCAGGAAAAAAGCAGTCAGAATTCTGTCTGTCGTTGCTCAGAAGCAAGTCTTTCAGGGTTTTTTTTGTTTCATTTTGCAGAGGCTGACAAAGCTGCATACCTGATGGGCCTGAACTCAGCAGACTTGCTGAAAGCTTTGTGCTACCCTCGGGTGAAAGTGGGAAATGAATATGTCATGAGGGGCCAAACAGTGGATCAGGTGAGTGTCGTGGAGGAGCAGGGACCATCCTCTCCCTAACAGACAGGAGTGGGTGCAGGTCACAGCTGAGGATGCTCAGGACCATTAAGGCCTATTAGTGGGCTTTGTGGGCTGGCAGTATCTGTGCACAGTGGAGGGGCATTTTACTCTGGTGATGCCCAGGCAGTGCCCTGACAGAGCTCTGTGAACCTTCTCCCTGCAGGTGCACCAGGCAGTCAATGCAATTTCCAAGTCACTCTACGAAAAACTCTTCTTGTGGATGGTGATGCGCATCAACCAACAACTGGATACAAAGCTGCCAAGACAGCACTTTATTGGGGTCTTAGACATTGCTGGCTTTGAGATTTTTGAGGTTTGGCTTTACATACGCTCTCAGACTTCTAGTTGTCTTTAAACATTTATTCCTTTCACTTGACTTTTCTGCCCTTTCCTCCTCACTCCAGTGCAGCCCTCAAGAACAGGGCTCTGAACATGTCTGTGAAGCTGCTTCTGCCTTCGTAGATCCGTAACCCATTGCATAAGAGAAAAGAAATGGCAGAAGCATCACCATGAGGCTGCTGCTCCTTCCCCACAGAATCTGTATTTAGTGACATTAGGGTCACCCAAAAATGTTGTCAATTCAGGCTGCATCAACCATGTGCTGCACAGTACAACATTTCTGCAAGCCTGGACCGTCCATGATACATCCTTTGCACTATCATCAAACCCTTCAGGGATAGGCTGGCTGACCCTGTCTTGACATCTCTACAGAATAAATTGATTGGAGTCAGTTTAACAATATTAACACATTTGCTCAAATATTAGTTCAACAGCTTTGAGCAGCTCTGCATCAACTTCACCAATGAGAAACTGCAACAGTTCTTCAACCACCACATGTTCGTGCTGGAGCAGGAGGAGTACAAGAAGGAAGGGATCGAATGGGAGTTCATTGACTTTGGGATGGACCTGGCTGCCTGCATTGAGCTTATAGAAAAGGTGAGTTTCTTCTGCAGCTTGTATGATCACGCAAATTGGATCTGGAAGGGGTTCTCGAGAGTGCAGTGAGTGCCTTCAGTACGGTCTTTCTGTATGGCTTCCAGGTCTCCTTACCTCCTTCCTTCCTTTAAACGTAAGTCTTGTGATTAATGATCCACTAACTAGAAATGTGTTCTGCCTTCTAAAAAGACACTGTTTCTGTTTCTCGGTTCCGTCTTTCTTCCACTACTGTATTCCAAGAAGTTCCTGCACAGTTTTTGCTTGGCTTGCTTTGTTATCTAGACAATATCTTGGTAGTTCAAGTCCCTGTTTATGAAAACCTGGTGCTTTTGAATATCCTGACAGCTGTTCACAAAAAAACCTTACTTACCTGATCCTCCCAAGCTAATTCTCTATAAAATACCCCCAGTACTTTTATTTTAGCATTTCTTTCACTCCATATTATTATAACTTGAGTACATCAGATTTGAAAACACCTTCTCTCTATTCAGCCCATGGGCATCTTCTCCATCCTGGAAGAGGAGTGCATGTTCCCCAAGGCAACTGACACCTCTTTCAAGAACAAGCTCTATGACCAGCATCTGGGCAAGTCCAGCAACTTCCAGAAACCCAAGCCTGGCAGAGGGAAGGTTGAGGCTCACTTCTCCCTGGTGCACTACGCTGGCACGGTGGACTACAACATCACTGGCTGGCTGGAGAAGAACAAGGACCCATTGAACGAAACCGTCATTGGGTTGTACCAGAAATCATCTATGAAAATCTTATGCAATCTTTATGCCACCTTTGGTTCCATAGATGAAGGTAAGATCAGAGGGTTATGGCCCCCATCTGGTGTTTCCAGCTGTAGCTGCCACCTGACTTGTATTAGTGTTGAGTCAGTATTTGTGCTCTGTGTATTACACGCACAGTTGTAATGCTGTCAAAGGGATCTACAGCAGTAGCTCAGTTGCACTGTCATCTCATTTTCCAGCTGAAGGTGGTGGCATTAAGAAGAAAGGAACCAAGAAAAAGGGCTCTTCCTTCCAGACTGTCTCTGTACTCTTTCGGGTAGGTGTGTTCTCTCACCCAGCATGGCCAGAGAACAGGTTAAAATTTACATAACCAATATATCTAAGTAATAAAACCAACAAATCAACCTATTTATTCATTTGGTCAAAAGTTCATTTGATCAAGAAAGATCACTATTGGTATCACAGAATATCTCTGCATCCCATCCTTGTTAATAGCTTTTACGATTAGCTTCTAACCACTGAGGATGCATTTTCATTTTAAGATAGGAGGGAAGTTTATGAATTGTACCCTCTGTTAGTCACTGTTTACTTTGCTAGTGCCTGTACAGGATTGTAGAATATTCACTAGAAGAGTAAGGAAGAGCCTCTGAAGTTAAATTTTTCATCAGAGCCAAATAATATTGAGAATATTTCTGTTACGCCAGGAAGTAATATAGAGATAGCAAATGATCTCTTTTTTTTTTTTAACAGGAAAATCTAAATAAGCTGATGTCCAACTTGCGAACAACTCATCCTCATTTTGTGCGTTGTATCATCCCCAATGAAACAAAGACCCCAGGTAATCCATAAACCCTAAATTAGAAATTGGCAGACAGGCCAATTGGCCAATGGTCGAAAAATCCGTATATCCCCATGTTGCTCTGTGACAGGCCTGATGGATCACAAGCTTGTTCTGCACCAGCTGAGGTGTAATGGTGTTCTGGAAGGCATTAGAATCTGCAGGAAAGGATTTCCTAACAAGATACTATATGGAGATTTTAAACAAAGGTCTGTAATAACTTTCTTGTCTTTGCATCAAGCCTCAGTCTCCGTCTCACTAAAATGATACCGATGGTTAAGCTTTTTTCTTTATTTTGTCAGATACCGCCTTCTGAACGCTGGGGTCATTCCAGAAGGACAGTTTATTGATAGCAAGAAGGCATGTGAAAAGTTGCTCTCTTCCATTGAGGTAGATCATTCTCAGTACAAATTTGGGCACACTAAGGTAACCATTTAATTTTTCCACACATCAAGAAATCATTCACTGCTCTGAAATATAAGCCTGGCAAAGATTGATTTCTGCTCTCTGCTTGCAGGTGTTCTTCAAGGCAGGTTTGCTAGGTGTCCTAGAAGAGATGAGAGATGATTGCTTAGGACAACTGATCACGCAGACTCAGGCTTTATGCAGGGGGTACCTCAGGAGACTTGAATTGAAAAAAATGTTTGACCGAAGGTGTGTGTCATCTGCGAGGTCTGGTTTCTCAAAGAGGTGCTTTTTTTCCCAGTACAGATGGTTCACTTTGATTTCAGGGAGTCCATCTTCTGCATCCAGTACAACATCCGTGCATTCATGAATGTCATGCACTGGCACTGGATGAAGCTGTACTTCAAGTTAAAACCCCTCTTAAAAAGTGTGGAAACTGAGAAAGAGTTGGCCAGGCTGAAGGAAGAGTTTGAGAGAACAAAAGAAGAACTGGCTAAATCAGAAACCAAGAGGAGAGAGCTGGAAAAAAAAATGGTGACTCTGGTGCAAGAGAAAAAGGAACTGCAGCTGCAAGTACAGACTGTACGTAATTTAAAACCATTTTGGCTCCTCAAATAACATCAGTTTTGTCTGAGTGTTCAGGAAAGGACTGAATGGAAATTCTGTTATTTCATGTTCTCATTGAATAAGGAGCAGGTGATTTCTGCAAGTGTCAGTTCCAGAGTGTGACAATGAAACAGATTTCTATTTTCTCTAAAAAGGAAAATGAAAATTTGGCTGATGCTGAAGAAAGATGTGACCAGCTGATCAATGCAAAATTCCAGCTGGAAGCAAGAATGAAAGAGGTAATGGAAAAACTGGAGGATGAAGAGGAGATAAATGCTGACCTGGCAGCCAGAAAGAGGAAACTGGAGGATGAATGTTCAGAGCTGAAGAAAGATATTGATGACCTTGAGTTATCATTGGCCAAGTCTGAAAAGGAAAAACATGCCACAGAAAACAAGGTACTTTTTATTTCTGCTATGCTAATAGTAGCTGCTCTGTCTAATATATAGGATATGAAGGAAATTCTATAGGCCTGGTGTTAAATTTGGAAAACCAACCCATAAGCACACGAAAATGCATTAAAATGAAAGTTCAGAATTGCTTTGTGACTTCAGAAGGTTTGATATATAAGCAAAGAGATTGTATAGTTTGACCATATAATACAACTAATTAAGTCTCTTTGGTAGTCTAGCAATGAGTTTATCGAGTTTGTGTCATCACTAGCCTATATAAAAGCCAAAACTGTTAATGACCTTGAAGTGTTTTGCCTTACAATAGGTTAAAAATCTAACTGAAGAAGTGACAGGTTTGAATGAGACTATTGTGAAGCTAGTCAAGGAAAAGAAAGCCCTACAAGAAGCCCACCAGCAGGCACTCGATGACCTGCAAATTGAGGAGGAAAAAGTTAATATCCTCACCAAAGCCAGGATCAAGCTGGAGCAACATGTGAACCATGTGAGCACGTTCAACACAAGGAGAAGGGGCAGATTCTTCCTTCCGTTGTTCCGTCAGGCATCTTCATGTATGTTTATGTTACAGGTTGAAGGATCTTTAGAACAGGAAAGAAAAGTTTGTATGGATCTTGAACGAGCAAAGAGAAAGTTTGAGGGAGACTTGAAACTTGCCCAGGAAACCAAAGCAGATCTGGAGAATGACAAACAACATTTAGATGAAAAATTAAGGAAGTATGAGAGTGAAAAATCAGTGACAAATTTACTATTTGTTTTTAATTGGTCATATTTTCCTTTTATTAAAAGAATATTTCCTTCACAGGAAAGACTTTGAATTTAACCAGATGCAAAATAAAATCGAGGAACAGCAGAATTCAGGTATTCAATTGCAGAAGAACGTCAGAGAATTGCAGGCAAGAGACTTTATGTAACTACATCATCATTACTGTTTGCTTGTTTAAACTGTAGTAGTATGAATAAAGCTTGCCCACAGTTAGTAACTGATAAAATCTCTGACCCAGCCACAGTAATTACCTCAACACATTGTAATAATTTTCTCCACACAACTGTGATGCCAGGTGTCCACCAAAGCTGCTCTGTCACTGCCCTCCTCAGCCTGAGAGGAGAGAGAAAATACAATGAAAGGCTCATGGCTCATTTTGGAGCCAGCTGCATTGGCTTCATTGGACACAGAGGAAGCCACTCCTGTAGCCTCCTCACTATCAAAATCTTGCCATGAAACCCAATACAACAACAGCAAGCTGCCATCTAAAGTTAGTATGAGTTGATCCATAGATCTTTTCCTGTTGGTGAGCCTTCATCTACAGTGGCAAAGGGACTTTGCTTTGCTTATAGTCTCCAAAACAATGGGATTGTTATTATACAACGACAATTATGCATTAACCTAAGAGCTGAATTATCTGTTCCCTTATTAAATCCTGATGTGCCATCTCCTCGTTGTATAGGCCCGAGTTGCAGAGCTAGAAGAGGAGACTATGACTGAGAAAGCAGCACGGACAAAAGCACAGAAGCGCTGTGATGAGCTGGCTAATGAACTTGAGGGAATCAACAGCAGACTTGAAGAGGCTGGAGGAGCCACCACTGCTCAAACTGGACTTAACAAGAAGCGTGAGGCAGAATTCCAGAAGATGCGCCGTGACCTCGAAGAGGCCACGCTGCAGCACGAAGCCACGGCCGCCGCCCTGCGCAAGAAGCACGCGGACAGCACCGCTGAGCTTGGGGAGCAGATCGACAACCTGCAGCGAGTGAAGCAGAAGCTGGAGAAGGAGAAGAGTGAGCTGAAGTTGGAGATTGACGACTTGGCCAGTAGTACAGAGATCATTACTAAATCCAAGGTGTTTCTTCATAAGTGACATAGTCGAATTGGCATTATTTTTTGTCTAGCAGGAATTTAATGAAATACAAACACACACACAGATTCCATTTTCTTACTCTCCTTCAGGCTAATGTGGAAAAGCTGTACCGCACCCTGGAAGACCAGCTGAGAGATACGAAGGCCAGATTTGAGGAGAAACAGAGAAATATAAATGAGATGGTGATGCAAAAAGCCCAGCTCCAGACAGAGTCTGGTAAGGAAGGCACAAAGATCTGCTGAAACCATATTTTTTCCCTTCAGTAGCAGAGAGACCCTCACATATGTACCATGAGTAAGACCTAATGGTTCCCAAGGTGGACATTCTTCTTTCAGACTTACTGGCACAGGCAGAGATAACATTCGACATAAACCAAAGGAAACGAGTTCATGTGTGACACTTTAAAGTTCATACGCCAAATGTGTTATTTGCAATGAGAACAGTAAAAGGAGAATGTTTATATACATAAAAGTAAAATCTGATACAATAAACAACGTTGTATGATTCCACTTGTTTGCAGCTGATTAGTATTTATAGATGAATGTTTTCAGCACACTTAATCTGAACAGCACTCAGAACTTGCCTTCTCTTCTCACAGGTGATCTAAGGCGTCAGCTAGAAGAGAAAGAAACCATAACATTGCAACTGTCCAGAAGCAAGCAGGCGATTGCACAGCAAATGGAAGAACTTAAAAGGCAGCTAGAGGAAGAGATCAAGGTAGTGCTAGCCACGGAGCACATGCTCAGGCTTCAAAATGTATCAGGGCCGTAGTTCATTTAAAAAACATTTTTGGGAGTTCTTAAGTAAGTAGTAGTAAAATTGCTATTGGCAGGATACGTATGGTGAGCGCTGTGTTAAAGTGCTTTGCTAAGGAGGCCTCTGACGTGTTAAAATTGGTTTCGCTTTTGGTGAATTCTTTCATGTAGTTTTTTACCTTTGAAGCCGTGGCCTATGGGATTTCTTTTGCTTCTGTAGCTCCACGGAAGAAAACATAGACATTACAGCATATACCCAGGTGAAAGCATCACTTGTGGTCTTTTCTAGTGGTAGAACTGAGAACACTTGGTTGCAGCTGAAGGCGGCTGCCTGAACACTCACAAACCTCTGGCCCTTTGCCTTCTGCAAGCTGCAGTGACCATATTTTCAGTGTGCAAGGTCATGGAGCCACCTGCTGGTCACAGCTAACACAAATACACCATATTATGGGTAATTTATAGGCCAAGAACACTCTGGCCCACGCCCTGCAGTCTGCTCGCCAGGACCGTGACTTGCTCCGCGAACAATATGAGGAGGAGCAGGAAGCCAAGGGGGAGCTGCAGCGCGCCCTGTCCAAGGCCAACAGTGAAGTGGCCCAGTGGAGAACCAAATATGAGACGGACGCGATTCAGCGCACCGAGGAGCTGGAGGAGGCCAAGTAGGTGATAGATGACCTGAACTGTCCAGAAGTTATGTACATTGTGTGGAATTACTTTTAGTAATTATTTTATTGGGGTTTGCGTATACGCTCAAATAAAAATTTACTTCTGATGTTGTACTTAGTAAATTATGTACGTGATACACTGATGTTTTTTGAATCTTATGCTTGTTTTATTTATTTTCCTTAAGGAAAAAACTCTCTCAGCATCTCCAGGAAGCAGGGCAGCAGGCAGAGACTGTGAATTCAAAGTGTGCCTCCTTGGAGAAGATGAAGTTGAAGTTGCAGTGTGAGGTGGAGGATCTGACACTGGATATAGAGAGAGCAAATGTGTTGGCAGCTGCCCTCAGCAGGAAACAGCAGAACTTTGATAAGGTGATAAATGAGCACAGTGTCTTTTAAGCCTAGCCTTGCTAGAAGGCCAAACTAATACTCCCTACTTAAGTCAATACTGAAATCAAGTTGAGTCTAACAGTTACAAGCTCCTCCAGGGTAGGTGGCAATAGAAACTTGTCCTGTTTTCAGAAACAGTGTTATGTACCTAGTACAGAAAAGAGATGCAAATAAAATAACATTTTCAGTACTGGCGGGAACTGAAAAGTGTTGTCTTTCAGGTCGTGGCAGAATGGAAGGGAAAGTGCGAGGAGAGCCAGTTGGAGCGGGAAGCTCTCTCTAAAGAATCGCGTTTACTGCACACGGAGCTTTTCAAAGTGAAAAACGTCTATGAGGAAACCTTAGATCAGCTTGAAACAATCAAACGGGAAAACAAGACTCTCAAGCGTAAGTGTTTGGCTCTGTTTCCCCGCTGGCTGTTCACAGCTCTACCACAACGAGGCATCCTCTGCAAGCATGCTCCTGCCTGCAAGAGCTACACTAAGTTACAGGTCTCTGTCATTACTACTGTCTCCATTTTAATGGAGAATATAAATGTCTCACCAAAAGTTGTTGAACAAGCTTGTAAAGTGACTAAGCTAATAAAGCAAATGTCCTGGCTCCCCGTTATCTGCCGCAGAGATGTAAGATCAAGGCTGTTCATGTGCCACTCCCAAGCTGTACACCTTGTGAAGGTGAATTTTACAGATGCACTGTGAACATACAGTGACAGGACCTGTAGTGTAACTGGGATGGTTCCAGAGACATAAGCACATGCAGGTATCTTCCAGGCTTTCTGTAAGGGGAGGGCTATGAGACCCCACTGATGCCCCGGTGTTTATGTCACCCTCCAGGAGTAGGCTCTACCTGTTTTTATCTGTACATGCATACACATTTACAGCAGTGTACGCATACATATCTATATACACAGGTGTGCAAAAGAGATCTTGAACACACTCACAAAGCCTAGAGTTCAGCTCCTCTGGCTACCACAGGCTAATGTCTTTCTTATCTCACAGAGGAAATAGCTGATCTGACTGAACAAATTACTGACAGTGGCAAAATGATCAGAGACCTTGAGAAAGACAAAAAGCAAGCTGAAGTAGAAAAATCGGAGCTGCGGTTAGCTCTGGAAGAGGCAGAGGTGAGTTAATTTCAGTATTACTGGAAAAAGCAGAGAGCAGCCTGAACAGCTTTCCGTTCTCTCTCCTGGATGGTGGCTTGTGTGCACAGTTGGTTGCCACAAACTTCAGGAGCTTGTGTGAAGCCGATAAGTAAATTCACAATGATTGTGTTCTTTGAACTGTTACTTTTGTGTTTGTTTTTCCTCTTGTTCTGTTAAAGGCAGCTCTTGAGCATGAAGAGGTCAAAATCCTTGGTGTCAACCAAGAACTGACTCAGATGAAATCGGAAATCAGCAGAAGGATTGCTGAGAAAGATGAGGAGATCAGCCAGTTAAAGAAGAATCATCAAAGGACTGTGGAGACAATGCAGAGTGTTTTGGATGCTGAAGTCAGGAGCAGAAGTGAATCCTTAAGGCTGAAGAAGAAGATGGAGGGAGACCTGAATGAAATGGAGATCCAGCTGAACCATGCCAACCGCCAGGCTGCTGAGGCACAGAAACATCTGCACAGCATCCAGGGAGTTCTCAAGGTCTTGGTTTACCTTTCTGGTTGATTTATTTTTAAGCACAGTATCTGAGAAATTCATTAGGACGAAACTGGCTCTTCATATTTAGGACACGCAGCTGCACTTGGATGATGCTGTCAGGACACAGAAGGACCTGAAGGAGCAGGTGGCCATGGTGGAGCGCAGAGCAAACCTGCTGCAGGCTGAAGTTGAGGAGCTCCAGGCAGCCCTGGAGCAGACGGAGCGGTCAAGGAAATTGGCTGAGCAGGAGCTTTTGGATGCTACTGAACGTGTGCAGCAGCTCCATACCCAGGTAGTTTGCTTTGCTAAGGTAGACATGTCTTTGGGTCCAGAGATTCACAGAGTAAAAACAAATAGTAATTCATGGTCTCTCTCTGTAAGAGACCTAAGACAGGTGCTCAAAGCCTCTGCTTTTCTCCCTTTTAGAACACCAGCCTTTTCAATGCAAAGAAGAAGCTTGAATCTGACATGGCACAAATCCAGACCGAGATGGAAGATATTACTAATGAAGCAAAAAATGCCGAAGAAAGAACAAAGAAGGCGGTCACAGATGTGAGGATGTTACTCTGTTTTTCTCTTTGAATTTTCAGGGCTTCCCAGTGGCATTGCTGCTGGGAATTAACATAGATACTCTTATCGCAAGCTGGACAAAAAGCCAGTTTGTGGGCCTGGTTGAATTAAATGCACACAATGTATATGTTTATATACACAATTTCTAATGCCATTATTTTATTCTCACATTTTTCAATTCAGACTTTTTCAGATATTTTGTTGCCAAATCAATTTGTTGAATTTTATGTTATTAGTAAGTAATGTCATGCAGTATTTCACCAAAAAGCTTATTTTGATTGTGTAGGAATCTAATGTTTTGAGAGTAAAATTTCTCCTAATTTTGCCTTAAATAACCCAGATTGCTTTAAATTCTTTTCTTCCAAGGCTGCCATGATGGCAGAAGAGCTGAAGAAAGAGCAGGACACCAGCACCCACCTGGAAAGGATAAAGAAGAACCTGGATCAGACAGTGAAGAATCTGCAGCACCGTCTGGATGAGGCTGAGCAGTTGGCTCTGAAGGGAGGCAAGAAACAGCTCTTGAAGATGGAGACCAGGGTGAGTACCAGCACTGAACATGGGTGTCAATGATAACTTTCTTCTCTGTGTGATGGCTCAAGCCAACTGTTGAATGATTCACCAGATCCGAGAGTTAGAAGCTGAGCTGGAAGAAGAACATAAACAAACCGCAGAGGCTATGAAAAACATCCGCAAATATGAACGGCGTGTCAAAGAGCTTACTCTCCAGGTGGGTATAAATTGAAAACAATTCCCCTGATGTTTTTTCTCCCAGGGATGTATAATTGCACATTCCCTTTCCACAGAATGAAGAACACAGGAAGAATATGATGAGGTTACAAGATCTGGTAGAGAAACTGCAGATGAAAATCAAATCCTACAAAAGACAAGCTGAGGAAGCTGTGAGTCACTGTAATTGAAACAAATACTTCTTTAGCATTTCCTAGGACTGTCAGTTTCAAAGTCGGCTCTGTGCCCCAGCATGTTGCCAGCTGGTTTGTAGTTCCTTTTGTCTTGTCATTTCAGGATGAATTGGCCAATACTAATCTCTCCAAATTCAGAAAAGCACAGCATAAGCTAGAAGAGGCTGAAGAAAGGGCAGATGCTGCTGAGAGTCAAGCAAACAAGCTCAGAGCTAAAACCCGAGATGTCGCTTCCACAAAGGTACCTGGCACAAGTTCTGAATTCTGCTCCGGGATGTCTTAAAATTAAGCAATGTAATTCCCGAATCTTTTCATAGATCCAAAGGATCAATACACCCTTTTACTCTCATCCATGCTTTACATTCACTTTTGGAAATGCTGGGATAGTCCTGGTCCCAGAGGATGGAGGTGGGGATTGTTTAAGCACTGCAACATTAAAGAGGCATTTCAGAAAAGCCAACAGATAGGTTTATCCATTTCAACCCATCAGTTCAACAGCGTGACATTTGGTGATGTGTGGTCTTAAGTGTTGCAGACACTGCTGCATTGACCTGGGCTCCACTTGCGCATCCTACCTGAACGGTGCTTTGAGAGAGATGTGTTTAGAGACCAAAAGACTCCGACATGTGTGGAGTAATCAAAGCCTCTTCTTTCCAGGTGGTGTTAGGAAGTGAAAATTGAGTTTCCTCTGGGGTAACCAGAACATACTCAGAAGTATCTTTCCAGTTGTGGATTTGCAATAACTAGACCTACATACTAGAGAATAATCTTCCATTTGCCTCTGGACACAAACATTTGCTGTCACTCTGCTGCTGTACCAGTGTCAATAAAGTAGATACCTGCAACTTCAGATGCTCCAAATGTTGATGCCAATATCAAGCAATAAATATAAATTGAATTGAAAGAAATACATGGCCACGGTCACAGCTCGAGTTACTGCAAGGAAGCTTAGCCCATGCTGAGCTGTGATGATTCAGGGCAGCATGAACTGGAGTGCTTTGCTGTTGGAGAGCCTCAGAAGAGCACAACACCCTGTCTGACACCCCCATCACACTGCCTGCCAAGCAGGAAGAAGGTTTTAAGATGGTTGACTCTCCACCTGACAAGGCTGATCACATGCCTCATCACATGCCTCATCACATGGCACCAAGATGGAGTGTAAAGTCTTCCTCTTTATTGCCAGCCTGATCTTCAGGTGAGCAGATGAGATGGGGTTTTGACAGTGCCCACACTCAGCTGTACTGTCTTGTGATAGACACAGGGAGATGCTCAACTAGTGTAGAGCTGCCTGGCAAAGCCAGACTGCTGAGACTTGTAGGAGGAGTCAGTTTAACTTGTCAGGCTGCTGGAAAAATAGCTTGCCCCTGAAGGAATAGTTGTGCCTCTTGCCTGCCAGCTGAACCAACTGAGTCTCCATCTGCAGGAGTGCCGGACGTGCCTGGGAATGGCTCAGAAGGCTGGGACTGTGCCAAAGGGCCTTCTTCCAAGAGCTAGCATCAGATCCATCCCCTAAGGGTGTGGGATTGCATATAGCGGCAGCACTTTATAAGCAGCGTAATAAACATTCAATCCCCTGACCAGTTGTTCCTGTCTCCTCACACTGGTACTGTGCATCAGTCCAGCTGAATGTGGAGTCCCAGGGAAGACTGACTTGGACAGTTGATCAAGCTGGAAAACTTTTGGGGAGTATGTTAGTTGTTTTCCCTTGCAAGCTTAATGTGCAGATTGGGTTTTTCAAAAAGCAATGACAATGAATCAGAAATAAAAAATAAATTAGACAAGGAAATAAATTAGATCAAGAAAGAGGATGATAAAAAGGATGGGAATAAGTGAGGTAGGGGATTTGTCGTGGCTGGGAAGGAAAAGGGACCTCTCAAACATCCATGATGCCAAAAAACCACTCAAGAGATAAAGTGCTTCAGGTGGTAAGAGGTGAATACCCCCTGGCTGCAAAGGATTTGTGTTTCACTTGCACGCAGCTATGTACCCTCTGCTGTCTCTCCAGCTCTCAACAATGTGGTCGAAAATCAAGCTGGCAGCCACATGCCCTAAGCTCAGGGACAGGTGCACACCCTCAGGCAGGACTTGCCATAAACACGGCTGGGCAGTGCTGGTG
>WEIS01076905.1:0-12582 GCA_013389965.1 Todus mexicanus | reverse complement strand
TCTCTTTTTTTTTTTTTTAATTGGCTTGTCTTTTGAAGCAGGGTGGTATCTTCCTGTTCGTATTTTATTGGGGAGCAGAAGTTGGACCTACTGAACACACCAATGATGCATCTTGCAGTGGTGTTACCTGGTTACTGATATCTCAGGGATGTGTTTGGATGTGGGGAAAGGTTTGTGTTCTGTCCCGTGATGGGAACCACAGCACTGAACCTCCACCGTGAGGCCTGTTCAGCTTGTGTGCTATGTGGCAGTGGCCAAGGACACTATCTGCCTCTAGGGAAAGGGATAAGAATGAGATAAACATATGGTAACACTGGAGATACTCTTTCATCCTTTAGCAACGTGTCTTGACAGCCCTTCTGGTCCAGAATGTGCTCGTGGTCTCTAATAGCACCGCATGTGCTTGCTTTCTTGTGCCTGCCCAATGCCTTTCTGGAGTCAAGTGAACCCTATCGTGACACCCTCCAGCAGGAGCTTGTGCTTCATGACACACTCTGTCAAGAGATGTGTCCTTTATCCAGAGCCTGGCTCCTGCCTGCTCAGCCTCGCACCACCTGCTCCTTGTGTTGCAAGAGGCACTAAAACCCTGCTCGTGTTCTTCCTGCAGCTTGCCCTGTTAGAGCTGTAAGAGAGCTCCTTCCTCTTTTAAATCATTCTTTTTCATGGTCATGACTCTTATCCTGTCCAGCAGTTTATATTTCCACATGGGGAACCTCTGTTGTTCTGGACTGTTTGTCTTCTACCATCAAGTTCTAACCTTTTTGAGGATCTCCCGATACATTAATCGTGTATGTGAGGTTAAGATTTTAAATGTTACATTTAACTTCCTGACTTACGAGGTAAATTACCTGCAGGCCCCAGACCCTATCGTGCTGCATTTTGATGTTATTCCACTGACTTCAGTGAATGGTCGAGATTTAACCGATGTACTTAATAAATTTTAATTAGTTTGCTTAAGAGTACAGCTGCTCTCTCCCTGGAAGCTGAGGATATTTTGCTGGTCTAAAAAGCCAAAGCGAGACCTTTACGGTTGAGCCACGCTACTTATCTTGAATTATGCCCTCTTGGCAAAGCTTTCTTCACTGTACTGATTAAGTGAAATCACTCTTGCAGTGCTTCGAGGCCAATTGCCTCTGGGCCAGCTGGAAACCTGGTGGGTGCAGTCTGAGACAATGAAGTTAAACCTGTTTCACTGAACCTTCACGGAGGAGGGGGTTGATCTGGATGGAGATCAGGAGACTTTGTTCTTTGCGGTAGTACAAGTCTTTAACCTTTCAGACAATGGTTTAATGAGAATTTCTGAGCCTATGCTGGTAGCAATACGTAGTCATCCTTTCCTCCCCCACTCATAAATTAGATTTTGTCTACACAGTAATAATTTTACTTAAAATATCCCAGCATATTCCAGATGTTAAACATATTTTAGCAGACCTGCTTATTGAAAGTGTCTGTGATTCTAGGCCACCCCCCAAAAAAGTGACAAAGACCAATTGTAGGACTCGTACAAGTGAGACTTCAGCATGGAACAAGAGAGCAGTAAGAAATATTCAGCTGTTCCAAAAATAGATCCTCAGTGGACACAGTAGGATTGCAGCTGAATTTTAAAGTAACACTGACTGCAGAGGAACCAGACACGCAATTCTGTTAACTGGAAAGGAACAGGGAAGCTAAGTACTGAATTCAGCCTTCGGTGTGACAGCGAGATGCCCGTTAGCAATCCGGAACACAGTTGTCATTGTTCAGCTGCTGTAAGACAAGTAATGGTTATTTACAAGCGCTGGCAAGACAAGCTTAATGGTTTACAGGCATTTTGATATGTGTATCTCGAAAATATCAAAAGGAAGATAAGTTCCTGTGTTGTGTAGACGTTTAGCTATTCTTGTTGCAGAGAAATAGGAAGTGCTTGAGAACAACTCACATTCCCCAGGAATCACATGTTGGTCTTCAAGCATTTAAGCTTTCGCTGGCCCTTTGCCAGCCTTTACTGATGCTCTTTGGAGGTCAGCCTCCTCTCCATAGTACTTTAACCTTGAGGCAAAGCAGTCATGTCCTGTGCAATTGGGGTCAGAAGCCAAGTTTCCTATCCTAGAAACTACTGAAGTTGACTCTAATTGCAGGGCATGTTCTGTCAAACAAAGTCTTGCGCTCAGAGCTACGTGGCTTCTGGGCCAGAACTGATTTCTATCTGTCTGCTTGGAACACGGGCAGAGCAAACCCTCAATTGCTCTGTAGAATAGTTTTGCACATGCATTTAATATAAAGTGAAATAGCAAGTCAATCTGATACTGCTGTTGCCCCCACTAACTCAGCAAAGGTCAGTGTATATTGAACTTAGAGCAGCACAGCTGTAAAGTCTGTCCTTGGTGTTCCACCTTCAACCTAGACCGCAGCAGTATCAGTTGCTTTTTTTGAACCAGCAATCTGATATACTTGTCTCCCAGTCCCAGGCCAGCCTAACCTGAGTGATCAGGCTTTCCCAGCTAGCTCCAAAGAAAAGAAAGATTAAAATTATGTTATTTACATTCAGCATGCTGGGATTTTCTGCCCTTAATGTTTGTTGTTGTGTGGTTTTTTTGGCAGAAGGAGTGGTACTTGCCTGACTTCTCTATCCTAGCTTCTCATTTGTGCAGAGACTGCAACTGGAGTTAGCCTCGCTCACTCCTTCGTGGGGTGGCACTGTGCCTTGGGCTCTTTTGGGACTCTCTGGACCTCTCAAAGGGAGGAATATATTTAATGAGACTCTTTTGAGTATCTGGGCGACGAGCAGGGGTAACTCTTAACCTCTTACACTGCCTACCCCCTTTGTCCTCCAATCCCACCCTGGTCACTCAGTTGTTCTCTGAAGATGGACATTCAGGTTCCTATACAAGAATCGAGTATTACAGAGTTCCAGCTGTGCAGATTTATTTAGGAAACCACAAATGACTTGTATCTGTTTTAAAGAAACCACTGTTCCAATTAGAGCACCATTGAGGCGTGCCTGTGGTTATTGAAGATGATCTTTTACAGATAGAAGATGGAATGTTAGCCCTCGTCTTCAGGTCAGATTCTTCATCCCCAAACTGGTTTACCTGGTGACTCAGTGTACCTTTTGCCACCAAAAGTTTGAATGAAGTTGCATTAAACCATTGAAGACAAGGGCTGACAAGTTTACCTTCTGTTTGGAGAAAGATTGTGCCTCTGCGTGTAGTGAAATAGTTCTTAGGTGGTTGAGAACCCTTCTGGTTTCATTCTGTGCAGCTGTAAGCAGATGTCAGGACATTATAATTTTGCTAGTAAAGCTTCTCTATATGGACACTATAATTTTGCTAGCAAAACTTCTCAATGAATTTTCTGCAATGAAAACACCCAGCTATGGAATAATATCCATGCAGGAAGGATATGCTGAGGGGGATAAAAGTTATCTGTGAAGGAGGAGCATATGTGGGTGGCTGGACTGGTCCCATCCTTCATGAGAACAGAAACAAGAGGTGTCTCTGTGTGGCTGTTCCCTCCGGTGCAGGAAAGCAGAGGCTCTTTCCTCAGCCTGCTAAGTTGGTTACCACAGTTGCATAACTCAACAGTGAATTACCAGTAAAATTCCACTTCACCGGAAGATTGCTTCATAGCCTATTTTGAATCTCCTACTTTATTTATAAGGTCTAAATTATTTTAATGGAATATTAAACTAGTAAGGTAATTTTATTCATGCTTGAAGGCACTGGACACCGAAGCTGGGGGTGCACCAGCTCAGTAGCCTAGACATTTATGCTCCAATACACAGGAATTTTGCTTTGGCCCCTCCAATCTCCCAGTAACTTCTTGCCTCCTGCTTTTTGTGTTTACTTCTATCCCCACCTTGCTTTTGGTTTGGGGCAATCTTAACCAAAACCGTAAAACTCAAATTCATCAAGAATGCTTTATGAATGTATATTCTCAAACATTCCCTTGGATATTCCCCCACTAGAGTTTTACCGATGCTTAGCTGTAGGTGCTGTCTATACTGAGCATCCTTTCAATAAGCTGCCTGTGAATCCTTTTTGTTTCTCCTTTGCGTGCTAGTAGAGAAATGAGCACTTGTGTGGCCCACGGATATTGCACAGAGAACGTAAACTGAAACTCTGCCGTGCATGCAAACATCTTAAATTACTACAGGGACAAGGGATTATTTTTTATTTTTTTTTGCCCCTGAAATTGTTCCTCCCTTCTTGAGGTTGAGTTTGATGTCTTCTGTAACTTTTAATAGCAGCAGAAGATAGTTTTTAATCCTGTTAATGCAAGTGATACCGATACGCATAATCCTGTCTAGCCAACGCATACTTAGCGTGAATTTCTCCAGAACGTTCTCTGCAACAGTGACCTAGAGGTGTACTTGTTGCAAACCCTATCCTGTGATTAACAGCTTAGATAATATCCCAGACTACACAGTCAGGGTGATGGTCTGTGCACTGAGGATATTTTGATTTCAGGAGGACTCTTGAGCTATCCCTGCCCGGTGACCTCAAAAGTTGAAGCACGAGCAAGACAACCCAATTTTTAAGATGGGTGCCGGAGTTTCAGAGCACGGTGCAGAAGATCTGTCTGGTTTCAGTGGCTGCGTTTCCCAATGCCCCAGATGCCATGCTGAGCAGCAGGCTTGCTGAGCTTTCAGCTGGCACTACGGCATATTTGTGCCTTTACGCCTCACGGGGACTCAAAGCTGCTTTACACAGACCATGCGAGGGCTCTGAGAGGCTGTTTGAAATGCCAAGCTATGCGTTGGCTCTATATTTGGAAGGCACTTAAAGGCGATAGTGATCAACACCGTAACCATGGCAATGCTGCCTGGACTGGCGAGATGAACAGAAATGGCAGTTTGTGTGTTCGTGCGTTCACTTGACAGTGCCTCGTAGCCGTGATAACACATGAAAGGTTCTGTTGTCAGGAACCCGGGGTGATGGGTGATGTGTTGTATAAGCAGCAGTCTAACTGCAAGCTAGTGAGAGTACAGTTGCCATTACAATGCCATTTCAGTGGCATTTCATGGGTTTTATGTTTCCTGGTGTGCATGAGCTGTTGTTATGCCTGAAATTGAACATGAAGTTGTTCGTCTTACGCTGGGGAAGGCTTCAAAGAGATTAAATAGGTGTGAAGTAGCCTGGGCTGTGTCCTCAGAGAAGCCTTGGTCCTTGTGTTCGGCTTAAAAGAGCTTTGTTCCTGGTCAAAAGCCACAGGGGCTCTGTTCTGAAAGGTTGTTCTGCTTCCCCTATACATCCTGGCCATGTTTGGGGTGACTGGTGGTAGGTGCTCTTGGAGTGATGGTGAATCAAAAGCAGGGGGAAAAAAAAAAAAAAAGAAATTGTCTCTAAATTTTCTGGGGCTCAACTAGAGTAACTTTTTTGAGCTAAAGCTCAGGAACAGCTTCTGTGCTGTTTTCTGACTCCATGAAGGTTTTTAATTTACTGAATCAGAGCTCTTCGTGCAGCATTATGAAGTAATGATTGAATTTGAGGTCGGTCTGTGTGGTGGGGTATTTTGTAATGGCTGTGGGCGGCGTCCTTGTTGCTTTTAGACGCTGTTGCAGGGATTTACAGAATGGATGTGAAGGTCAGAAGCTTTCTTGCTGTTTCTAGGATTTGAGCAGCAAATTGCTGTCCCTGCTTTGCATGCGACAGGCCTGTTAACCTGTCTGGTAGAACAAGTAAATGAACAAGTAAATATTGTTTATTCTGTGGCGACATCTACGAGATTACTACAGCAGGATTTCGTTAGCTCTTTTCATACCATCCGAGAGGAGGATATATTTTAATGTTCAGGAAACATAACTGGATGCTTCGCTTCAAAATCCTGTGGGCTTCTCATACAGCTAAATGTAAAAATGGAACAGTCTTGCTCTTTTCTTTGTACAAATTATTGAAGCCTAAAGCTTTATATAGTTAAGCTAAGGGGTGAATTAAAATGTGCTGGAATAAATCTCTCTTCTAATCCTTCCCCTTTCTGTGTGGATGTTTGAAAGCCAGAAGTGGGTCATTCAGAGCAGTGTAGGGGCTGAAATCCTTTCCAATGGAACTTGATTAAATCAAGAGGACCCCTTGAAATAAGTTCGAGCATCAAAGAAGACAAGGACGAGTAGGGATTTGGTCTTCTCTACACCTAATAAAAACTTCTTCCATGCAGGGCTCTTGAGTGGCAGAGGAGCTGTCACTGGCAAGAATTTAATGACTTTGGTGGCTGACAGGGAAAGAAATGTTTTCTTATCCACCTCTGCTTATAGTTGGTTTCATTTCCCTCAACTCCTGGTTTCCTGAAGAATTTCTCAGGAATTTTATTTGTGTCCCACAAAAGGAGAGATGAGCTGAGAAAGCTCAATTTACTGGCTGGGCTGGCTTCCGAATGCTTTTCCAGAGACAAGGATACTGCTAACACCAAGTCATCGTAGCACTTTGTCCTCAAACAAGATCAAGTGAAGCCCTGGTGATGGTAATGAAATGGGTTGAGATTTGTGCAGGATCCAGTAACGTCTATATGGTCCTGGCTGATCTCATATATTAGTCTCTCTTGAATCATTTGGGCATTTGATCTTCTGAATATGAGATGTAGATCTGGGCTATAAATTGGAGCACTGCCTCAGTGCAGTATCATAAATATGGCATTATAAGAATCTGAATATCGTGCTGCAATAAGTTCTTGAACCACTGACAATTTTTCTTCCCCGATGCTCTACCTGGAAGCTCTGTTCACTGCGTTGGAGAACAGCCGAGATTGTTTTCCAAGCTCGCTTCTCTTGCTTTTTGAGAAATGAATTAGCCTTCCATTAGAATTCATGAGCAGAACCTGTGCAAAGTAGATTCTTGTTAGTACTTGTCTCATCATTTACATAATTGCATTTGTGTGGTCTGGTTTTTAAAACAAAAAACCCCACATGGTTAGAGCTTCACAAACTCCAAAGCTGTTGCAGTCCAAGGATTTGATGGATAATTATATAAAACTTTAACAGTCCCCTTTATAAAACTTTTAGACTAACTCTGTCGTTATGAAACTTTAAAGCTGGGATGTATTCCTGCAAAGTAGAAGCGGTTGGGCTGCTTGGGGCAATTCCTTGGGAATACTTTGCTTTGGTAGACGAGAGGTGAACAGCGAGGGCGCTGCTTGTTCCCCGTGCTGTAAACTTGTGATCTCCATACGCTGACGATCACTTCATCAGGTCAATAGCACTTGTTACACTTGTGGAGTGAACAGGAACTTTTTAGTCTCTACAATGAAGCCGAATGCTTGTCTTGTGCTGATGTGTCCTATTGATTTTTCTGTGTCAATTATAGAAGGGTTAGTTCTTTTCTCTTGGATATACTTCATCATCATCATTAATACTGAAGAGGCCAAATTTCATCTTGTGGCAGAGAACAGAGGGTGAAGACGATACAGCCGGTTCCTTGCTGACTGGTGCCACAACAGGGTAAAATACTTTTGGGTTGTAATGGAAAGGTAAGAGGGAGAAAGGAAAATAATATCAGGCTGCAGTTGCATGGGGAGAAAGTTCTTTTTGCACGTTTTTTGCCTGTAGTTTAGGGTAGGGGCTACTAAACTTGTCAAGGGAATGTCAGTCAGCTCTTATTTGAAGGGATTCACCAGAATCCATCCCACCACCCGTTGCAGCTGTCGCCTTGGAGCCATCTGCACGGCTGTCGGAGTGAATGTTCTGCCAGTTCTCTGCTGTTTGCACCCTTTGCAAGCACAGCTCGGCTTGTAGAGGCTGGATTTTCCTCTCTTCAGTAAAATTCTGCTCTTCATAAGAGTGGAAGAGTTTTTCCTGTTCCAAAAATTAACGTATTAAAATGAAGGTGGATTCAAATGTGGGGCCTCAGGATTTAATTTGTTGGGGTTTTGTTTTTGCAAAGCAAGATGGAACAGAAAGCTTCCCTCCTTAACAGGTGCTGGCTGCCTCTTCATTTGTCTTGATTCCTGAAACTTTAAAGCAGCTCTCAGACAGGTGAAGGATTATCATTTTTAATTCAGACAAGGGACTTCCACATGAGGTATTTCCTGATGTACTTTCTCACTGCTCAAATCCAGTTCAGTGATAAGTTGTTATGCAAACATTATTTTTTTTTGCTCTTGCTGTGATAAGCCAGCGGGTTAACCATTGGTGAGTCTTGATGGTAAAGCTTTGGAGAAGCATATTGTGTTCTACCTCTAATTTGAATCTTCTGAATGTTTTGAGGTAGAAATGGCACTGGAAGGCTTTAAATTGTCCTTTCCCTCCCTTTGTCTACGCTAAGAAAAGTAGGAGGGAGCGTTTCTTGCATCTAACATCCACTCTTGCAAATACCAATTGCACAGTGGGGCATCATCCCAGTCCTTTGAAAATCTGACTGGTCATACCTTGATATATCATATCTTGATGACATGGACTGGGCCAAGATTTACAGGCAAGTCAAATAAGATTGCTTAAATTAACCTCATATTTGTCAAGGACCAGAAATGTGCATATAGAAGATTTTTCTGTTTCAGATGATACACAGCCATTCATTACTTGGTCTGAATCAGCCTCTTTCACGCTGGGTGGGTTGTCTGTAGGTTCCAGAGGGCTCATTTGTAATCTTGTGTAACTGAAGCCTTCCTGGTCTTTTCCAGAGAAAGAATTCTTGGTACTGAGTCACTGCCGAGCGGCCTTTTGTTTCCCTGCAAGAAGAAAATAACTTCTCTCTTTGTAAATGAGAACATTTAATGAAGTGAAAACACAGTGGAGGAAAAAAAAAAACCACTTAAGCCTGCTTTGTGTAAGGGCTGCTGTGGAAAGCTGTGCTGCTGGGGGAAGTTAGAGGCAAAAAAGCAAAGATTTGCTGTGCTGGTGGGGGAAGTTAGAGGCAAAACAGCAAAGTTTTGCTGTGCTGCTCACACAGGGCTCTGGCCTGGAGCAGGGAAGGTCTCCTTTTGGAGCACTATTTGTCCTTGCAGAGCTGGCTTCGCGGAGATGTTTCTTTCCAAAGAGCTGAGTACCTGTGTATTAAAGACGTTTTTTCTTCCTCAAGCTGCAGTCCAGCTCACGTTCCCCTTCCTGGTGCCTGAGAACGCTACCTTACCAAAAAACTATTTCTAGAGCTTTTTGCGGTATATCCGCTCTAACCATCTGCTTTCCTCCACACACACCCCCGAGCTGGTTACTAACGTGTGAACTAACATCCCTCAGATACACTGGCACTGAGATACACGCTTCTTTGCAGACGTCTAATGATTTTTAAACATACGCCTGTATTATAAAGAGACTAGTAAAGAGCTATAAGCAGCAGTATATGCGGGTGAGAAGGTTTTTGCTGATTTCGGAGAGTTAATCCCAAATTGTTTCTTTCCAAACGCGGCTGCCAAGAATTTGAAACCTCTTGGTTGGCCTCCCATGAGTCAATGTTTTTCCTATTGATCTGTGGTGCTCTAATGCAGGGGGAGGAAGGGGATACAGTGATCTGCAGGAATAATCAAGCCGCTGAAATGCAGCCTGTCAAACCAAGGCAGCGTCCCGCTTGAGCTGACCCTTCTTGTTTCTTGGCTGTTTATGAAAGATTGAGAAATTCCACGTGCTCAAAGTAGATGGGAAGGCGCAGTGAATGTTGGTGTGCACCTGCAGGGGAGTCCTCAGGTACAGCCAGCTCTTGCAGGCAGAAATTCAAGTTGCACGTGGCCCCCACAGAGCGCAGCGGACTAGGTTTGGTTGCCAGGATGAACCTCTTGAGGAGCCCTTGAAGAATGTTGTGCTACTCCTAGAAGGTTCCTGTTCGAGCAATTTGGAACAGCAGACATTAAAAAAGAAATAAAACCTCCTAATAGCTTGTTTCATGCAATTGAACTATGAAGAAAGCACTTGATATGCTTCAGTTCCTGAGTGGTGCCTAAAATTCCTACTTACTTCACCAGGTTTGAAGTTCTCTGGAGCTTTTAGCTACTCTGAGAGTAACAGCACAGTGTTAAGATTGCCTGCAAGTTTTGTCAGATCTTTCTTCTTTTAAGTATAGGAGCTAGTTTTGAGTCATCTAATGGAAATACTGAACAATCCCTAATCCTTTAAGGCAGGAGACTGGGAATATATTAATCTGCCAGAGAAACTGAGTTTGCATAAATGACTGACTTTCCTCTCTAAGGACTGGGCACATGCCTGTTAAAGTATTTTTTTAGCCTTAGGCATGGCTTGAGAAGCAAAAAACCAGAACAGAGTCTTTGGTCCTCCTGAAAATTGGGTTGGGGTCCTAAGTGCTGTTCTAAAGGTGATACTTTGAAAGGATCCTGTTATTGCTGATATTAGAATCCTAAAAAAAAATAATCTAAGGGCAGCAGCAGCAACTATAATTCCCTTGGGTCTGAAAAATGACTGCAAAGGGTTTAAAATAGCCTCACTCTTGAATTGCTTTCATGTCTTTAAACCCAGCTGAAATACTAGCAAAGATAAAAGTAAAATAAATCCTGTTATTTTGACTCTACTCTGAACATGAGTTGCTAAGGGAAGCAGTTGGAAAAGCAGCTTTAATACGGTGCTATTTTAGTTGAGATGATGCTTGTCAGTGCTCTTACTGTTACCGTGCATTAAGAAAGTTAAGGGTTTATATAATGAGCCCGTTAATTTTGCAGCTCAAGCTGCTTCACCATCCTGTGTTGTTCTTGATGCACAATGCCAGCTTCTAATGCATCGGAGGACACAAATGGTCCCGAGGCTGGGGGGGTGAACTGTAAAAGTACATTATTTGGGAACAGAATCGCAAGCTTAAAATCACTTTTGAAAGCTGCGTACACAGATGTCTCTTAGCCGAAGAGGCGTTGCAACTTCTCCTCTCAAGCCCAGCACCAACTGCGGAGTTCTTGAGGATGAGCACGCCCGCGCTTTTCGCTTGTGTTACAGACCAGAATCTCCACACGCCTTCTTTTTTAAATGTGACAGAAGAAAATGGTAAAATAAAGGAACATCCTCCTTAGATGCGTTTAGTCCTACAGCAACAGCACTTCATTCCTGCGTGGAGTCTGTTGGGGTTACTGCAGCCGCTCTGCTGTTGAGGAACTCGGGGTTTCTGTTGTACAATCACAGAAGACAATAAGAGAAAGGTGTGCGGTTCTATTTGTAAAGAGAGACCTTTCCTACGAGAAAAATGTGTGGCATCTTGTAATATACTCTGCTTTATCAGACTGCTAAAGGAATGCTGGATAACATTCAGCTATTTCCTGTCTGCAGAGCTGGACTTGAGACAAAATTTCTGGTTCCAAACACCTCAGTAACGCAGAAACCCCCTTCAAATGCTGGAATTGACAAAGAAGCAACATTTGAACTCTCTTTTAATCTTCTCATGCTCTTTTAATAGCTCCAGTCTTGGCGGTGCATGTGCTGCTTTGACTCACGTGTCTCTTGCTGTGTTGCACCACAAATTACAGGTTTTCTTCTGTGTTGGTCTGTGGCAAAGTGAGATGTTGGTGTCCTGTAGTCTTCAGCAGCTTTTTCCCTGCCTCCTCTGCAGCGTGAAAGAGAACTGCTTGCCACGTGTGGAGGAGACAGTCACGCTGAAATCAGATTGACTATTTTGATGTGGCTACGGTTTAATAATCACGTTTTCTTCAAACGAGGCTGTGCTGAGAAATAATGCATTACAAGAACATATTGGCAATGGGACACAGAGAAAATAAAACCGGCCTGATTTAAGAGCCCAATAAAATGGACTGTGAACAGTTTTCAATACTCCCTGTGCATGTTCTTTAGGGAGAAGGAATCCTGCGTTGCTGTTCATCTCTTTGAAACCTTCAAGTACTTTGTTGCTGTAAGCACTGAGCTTGCCAACTTTTGGCAGATAATTATTTGTTCTCTTCCGAAATGAACACATTCAATTCAGTTTTGCCATTCAGAACAAATTCTTCTCGGGTGGTGTTGGGGTTTTATTCCTCTCACAGTTCAATAAACACTTCAGAGCAGGTAATGTTGTGGTTCGCAAGTGTTTGCAGGGCAAGTGGGAAGCGTTTTGAGGACTAAGATGAGAAATGCATCAATACGTGGCATGAAGGAGAGTGGAAGAGGCTTGGCATAGAGGAGGCTACTAAGACAGGGAAATTATTTGTGATCCAAAAGTGAAAATACTTTGCAAATCGTAAGAAAAATGTTAGGTATCTGCTTGCTCTTCTCTCTTGTCTATAAAATAATTGATGTAACATAAGGTCCTCAAACTAATAGTATTAAATGAAGCGATCTGAAAACCAGAAGTGCTGCTCCAACTGGAAATCTTTTCTCATACTTCGGACAACGTTTAACTACAGTCAATGGAGTTAAAAGAGGGATTAATTTGGAAAGAATGCTGAGACTTATTCAGGGAGAGAGCCGAGATGTTCTTGAATGTGTGTACCGTGTACAGCCTGCTGTCCAGAACAAAAGCCTCATAAAAGAAGTAAGAAACTCCTTATACCGTTGGAATAGGACCCATCCTCCCTTTTTCTTGGAGCTGTGAAAGGCTTTTCCCCACTGCTTGCTACTGTTACGGCACTAATGCTCTGCAACTTCTATTGTGCACACATCTCTGAACCCAGAAGTTGCTTCTATTCTTAATTTAAACAAAACCAGCTGTGTGCAGATGAAAAGTCTGAAATAAGGAGCATGTGTACTCGCTC
>WEIS01076899.1:0-14880 GCA_013389965.1 Todus mexicanus | reverse complement strand
CTCTGCGGAGAGCGCTGCCTCGGCATTAAAGCCCGCGTGGAAATCTGTCGCCTGGCGTTTTGTGGCTGTCCCGACTCCCAGGTGTTGTGGCTCTTCTGCCGTCCGGGAAATTGGTGTGCTGCTCATGCACGCTGCCTTACCTTCCCGCTGCTAAATATGTAATCACCGCTATCCCCATGGAAACGCAGCAACTCTTTACTGCTGGGCACAGTAGCGCCTAGTCTGGATTGTGATGCTTTGGCAGTGTGTGCCTTAAACCAGGGACTTTAGCTGTGACAGGTGAGCATGTGGGCAAGGGCCTGGCTGCGGAGCTCTGGGCAGCGGCTCTGGCTTTGGGTTCTTTTGCTGATGGGGCCCAGGTACTCGATAATTATTCTATTCCCTTGCGAATGGGGAGGGCAGAGGGGTGAATGCTGTGGATAGGCTCAGTTCTGCTCCACAGTTGCAGGCTGGGGAAGGATTGCTGTCTTACCGTGCCAGGCTTTTGCTTAAATTGGACTTTAATTACAGAGGTTTTTGCCTGCTCTGGCTGAATCAGTTCTTGCTGCCCTCCTTGTTTGGCTGGCACCCTTGCAATACTTCACTTTAAAAAACCAAGCTGATGGGGCTGTTAACATGGGCTGAGCCTAGCAGTATGTGTGTGCTTCTCTATAGTGTGATCTCACTGCCTATTCCTTTAATCAAACTTCGGTGTCTTCTAATTTGGGGCTTTGTGGCCAAGTGTCATAATGTCAGTCCTTCTCAAACTAGATAGATTTGGAAGGGAGCTCACATAGAGCAAAGGGACTGGCCCATGACCAGGCAAGAAGCCTGGAGTGATAATGCAGGTGGCTTTGAATTCTCAAATTTGAGCTGTAAAACATGGGGGGTGGGGGGAGGAAATTCCTTTCCTTCAGTCTCATAAGGGTACGTGCATCAAAGGCAGTTCAGAAAATAAGATACTACGGTTTTGGTGACCTTATAAATGCCTTGTATTTCAGACTTGGGGTTGCTACTGTGATAGAGACAGACTCCTCGGATTCTTGTCGCCTCAAAAGATCCGAACGTGTGTCGACTGTAACCGCAGTTACAGAGTGTAAGGTTGTTTTTTCTGAATGCATTTTGGTTCAGGATACTGCCATAAGCACACTAGCAAAAACTGGCTGAGCCTGTGCAGAGCACAGAGGAGATTGGGGAGGGTGGGGGGTGTATGCTATACTTTCAAGTTTTCTGCTTACTTAGGAAGTACAGCTTGAATTCCACATCGGAGATGTTCAAAGAGACTGAATATGCAGAGCTGAGTGGGAGTGGAAGGGAGGGCTTGTTAAGCAGCCTTTTTCTCTGTGAAGTAAGAGCATCAGTTATAGGGGGATCTATTGCACTGTTCAGAACAGCACAAGCACTAAAATCATGCTTAAAACGAGCCTTGGGAGTGTGACACAGTGAAGTGGCTAATCTGCTCTCTTCTGTGTACAGGTTTATTGGGGAACGTTGATAACCAAGGGGATCCCTGCCCACCCGGGGCTGGTTTTGCAATGTCTGGGAGCTCCTCGCCTTTACTTCCTGAAATTTTTTAAACCAGGAACAACATTTTCCCATGGAATTGTTCAAATCACCACATCTGCACTGAAACACTAAGTAGGTTGTTCCCTGCAGAGGTGACTCCTGTTCCTGTCAGCTGAGCCCCTGCAGCTTTAGCTGATGGCAACAGGAATTACCAGTAGCTCAGCACTTGGGAAGCTGCTGAAGGACTTGCAAGCAGATGTAGGTGCCTGCCTCTAGGCAGTGAAGTTGAAAATGCTGGCCTGAGTTTGCCGTGGCAGAGGACCATGAATAAACAGCGAGCAATTATGCAGGGCTGAGAGAGGAAGAAGTTCCTGATAGCTGCTTGACAGACATAATTTTTAGGGAAATTAACTCTTTCTCTGTAGCTGTTCTTAGGGTAGCAAGTTTGCAGATGGGAACTCCAGTGGTGTTAAAGTGGTAACGGTGATTTGATGCTGAGGAGTTGAGAGTGTGGCTGGCTCATAGCTGAGTATTGCATTGATCTTACTTGATAGGATTGTTCCAGCCCAGTGAATCACAAGCTTCTGCTTCTGGTTTCCCCCCACCTTCACAGTGGCCTAATCCTTCTCTCATTAAAGCTGGTGACAGAATTCTCGCTCTTCATGTACACAATAGTTACTAGAGATTTACCTTTCCCTACTGTTGTGTTATCCTCCCAGAACTGTTCTGATTGAGTTTGTGGCAGAGGACAGGGAGAGACTCCAGCTTTTGGTCCCCTGTGTCTGACAAGACCGTCCCTGTTGGATTCATCTGAGCACAAACCCATGATGAACTCTTATTGACCAGGAATGGGGCAGTTATGGTCTTGCAGGAGAGTGTATTAAATCAAATATATATGTAAAAAGGAGCCAAGCTCTTTACACTGAGCCTGCCTCAGTGCTGCCCTGCTGGGGCCGTCAGGTGTGCCAGCACAGAGTCAAATACTAATGAGTTGGGGCTACAGGAAACTTGGAATTTAGAGACCCTTATTCCATCTCTTGCCTCTTTCTTTTCTCCCCTTCTTGTTTATTTTTTGCCACTTGCTCTCCTTTATGTTGCATAAGTGCTTAATTCTCTCTGCAGGGTTTTTTCCAGCATGTGCAGCTGTGTGTTGGTCTAGACATCAAATTTCTCTTACATGGGAAAATACTTGGGTCACGCAGATCTGTTGCTTCCATCAATATAGTCTCCTTCTTCAGAGATCTTCACATCATTTAAAGGGAAGAGGGATCTTCCAGCACTTTTCCAAATCTCCCAAGTCTAGCCTAGCTACTTCATTTAGAAAGGACTTTTTGTTTTAAAATGGCATGTGATTACATGGAAGCTTCATCTGCTTCTAGATCTATCAGCGACAGGGCAGTCACAAGATTTGCCAATCAAAAACCATGCAAATTTGGTAGCGTGGCACAGCAAGAATTTGCTGCAGCTTGGTACAAGTGTCACGGGGAGCGTTGCTCCCTGATGCTCTGTGTAGCAACAATTTTGGATTTGTTGGCACAAGATGGAGACTGCCTGGACACACAGGGACAATAAGGTGCCAGCAGTCTTTTTGATTGACTGGGTTTCTTTGTACTTGCTTCTCCTTTAATAATATAGCGAGGCTTTGCTTCTGTTGCCACCGCGCTTGTTGAAATTGTCTGATGCCTAAAATGTGCCCCTTTACATGTGATCTTGCCTTTGGTTTTGTAAGGAAAGGAGTTAACTTGGTGGCAGTCCTTGGTCCCAGCTGTGGGCTTCTGACCTACGTCTCACCTTTTATTTCTTTTTCTAGCAGCAAAGGCAGCTGATATTATTGAAGTTGGTAATAATATCTGAAGCATGCCTGGAAATATCTGATAAGTTGCTTCATTCTTTTGATAAGGGAGCGAGGCGGAGAAAAACGGAGCTTACTGTAAAGTTTATTAACTGGCAGAGCACGTTTCATCTTCCCACCCCACACATTGAAGCCAGAATTCAGCATTTGTCATCAACAGTGTCCCCGGCAGCATTCCTAAAAACCCATTTGTCTTTGCCACAGCAGGTTGTTTTTTTCTTTCTCAGATGGACACAATGGGTTGTTTGTTCCTTCTCCTTGGGCAGCTGAATAATACGTGTGCAAACCCACCTACCTCCGTGCTTCACAATCACGAAAATCAGCAAGTTGCTCAGCTCCCTGTTTTGACAGTCCGGTAGCATGCTGTCAGCGCTAATATTCATTAATATGCATTGGCAACTGCCTCTGTTTTGAAATGAAGTGTTCTACAATTCCCAATAAAATGCCAGATGAACGTAAAGAAGTTGCATCTTGAGGGACAGGTATGTGAACGCTTAGAGCATGTACATAAGCTCTTATATACCCACTGTTGAATGCTTCTCTCCTTATCTCTTCCCCATGCCTTGGCACTTCAGTGCACTTCATTTTAATGAATTTTAAGGATGATTGCCAACTTCACGAGAGCTGAATTAAAGTCTTGGATAGATAGGTTATCTAAACCCCTACCCAAGTTGTAGTAGTAGCAGCAGCAGCTGCCATCATGTGTTACCCCATTGCATATATTTTATGTTTTCTCACTTTTCTCCATGGTTTTAGTGTTTTACCACATTTACTGAACTGTCATATGAAATATAGAATGAGTTGGCTTCTTTACTGATGCTGGGTGAAACGCTTGCCTGTAAGACCTGGTGTGTCACCGCAGCTGGTGAGCTCAGAGGATACCTGAGAGCTTGAGGTGCTTTTTTTCTCTACTCTGACTTTCACTGGAGGAAAATTCATGGAGGAGGATTTGCAGCCAGCCCAAAATACTGCAGTGAATTCATGTTGAAGCCACAAGCTGCACCTAAGAGCCCTGAGTCCCAGTGCTGCCACTTCCACTAGATTTCTTCCCTATTACTTGCAGGTGAAGATCCAGGCTTGTCTTGGCAGTTTGAACAACCGTGTGCACTCACATTTCTACTCATGTGACTCTTTCAGTTTTCACTCCAGCTTCCTTGGACATGTTTTTTTTTTTTCATCTAGGCAGGAATTGAAGGTAGTAATTTGCCCGCTCCTGTGCTCGAGAGAAAAAAGCCTTTTCAATCATAGACATAAAGCCGGGAAGGAATGCAGGAGCGAGCGCTGCATTCTTATTTTGCGGGGACGTTTTCTTAGAGCGGAGGAGCTGGCCTTTTCCCAAGGGAACGAGACTGCCCTTTGCATTTGCCTCTTGAGAACAAGAGCTCTCACACAAAGCATCTTAAAATGGAAAAGTATCTTTTCACACTTTCTTTCCTTCACTAAAACCACAGGACTTTGTTCCAGGGAACTCAGCACCTGTATGTTCAGTTGTTTTCCCACACTTGAGGTTCTGCTTTATATGCAAGTTTTAGCCTTGATGTCAAAATGTGTGGTGTGTGCTAGGACAAAGATCAGTTGGGACAATCTCTCCTTTCGACCTTCAAACCCCATCTTTGGAAGGCTGGCATTCATGAAAACGAGTTGTGAGAGTGTGGGGTTTTTGTCTTTGAGGTACAGAACTTGAAAGATAAAGCCACTCGAAATGAAACCCAAAATGAATCTCCTTTGTTGCGTCAGGTGGCAGAGGTAGATGCTGGCCTGTGTTGACAAAGCAGATTACTCTTGGAGTACCTGCGTGATACGTGGGGTGAAGCATGTCCCTTACTAAGCGAAAACCTTTTCTGTCATTCCTTCGAGGTTCCTCGTCTCCGATGAGCACTCCTCTTCTGGTGTTTTTCTATACAAGTGGCTCAGAAAGGTGTCTTTGGCCATGAGCTGCCTAAGTTCTGTCTTTCTCAAGTCCAGAGAAGTAACAAGATAACCTGGTAGGACTGCTCTGGCTGATTCCTCACAATCGGTCGCACAAGGAATTGCTATAGGCTCGAATTCGCAGGACTTCCAGGAGTGGTTCAGAGGAGAGAGCGCTGCCTTGGGAGTGGAGTTTTCTGGGTTCTACTAAAGGGCTGGTTTGTTACAACGATTGTTAGACTAGTGAAAACAAGAGGAAGATTACAAACTTATTCTTCTTGCATTAGGGTGACCGGTATATGTATACGTAGAGATGCAGATGTGTATTTATATTGGAGGATGCAAGTGATGTTTATATAAGATAGAAGTAACTTCTTTTCTTAGGAAGATGAGTGAAATTTCCCTTACCTCTCTTACCTGCTACGGAGTGGAATTTCTCATGACAAAAATGGGTGCTGAGAGGAAACCAGCAATGCTAGATCCAGTCATGTCTTTAAATAAAGACAGAAATAAAACTGTCAATCAGCTCCATAGCTTATATTTAGCATGTCCGTATAAAGCTTTAGTATATCTGAAACTGATGCAGAGGAATGAATAAGAAACCATAGCACAAATTAGTGCAGGGTGACATTCTGTTCCATGTGTAGCATGAAAACGTTTGGCACCACGAGCTCATTTCGATCTCACTTGTTGTGTCTTCTGCCTCCTACCAGCCTGGAAGAGAGCTGGAGCTGTGCCTTAGCCAGATTAACTCAACAGGAACGAGCTCTGGTTTACTGAGAGGTTTATCTAATTTATTTAACTTTTGTGACAGCGAGGATTGCTTAGATGGGGTTTTCCCCAGCCTACTGCCAGTGCTTGGTGATTCACTGGGTCTACAAATGGTAACAGCTCCTACTGAAGTCCCTTCTCTCCTTGCTGGGAAAGAGACCCTATGGTACAGCAGCACCTTGGGTGGGAAGCAGAAGTTCTCACACTTACAGGGTGAGACCAGGCACTGCATGTGCAAAAGGACTGAGTTCATTTTCAGATACGGTTCCTCGTAAGGATTTTCAGAGGTATCGAAGTGCCTGACTTCTTTTCTATTTCTCTTGAAGGGTTTCCAACTTTGGAAACCTTGTAGTCTTCACTGTTAGCAGCCCTGCCTACCTTTGAAAGCCTGGCCACTGGGGTTTAGTTTGGAAGTTGGCTGGCTGGCAAGTAACTGTGGAAAAGCGCTGCTGTCAGTGAGGCAGAAGCAGCTCTAAGCTGATTTTCCCCTTACACCGATGACTAAAACGTACCTTCCCTCAGTCTAATTTCTGGGAGGTTCTCCTCAAGCCTTGTTTGCTCAGTGGCTTACGCTAATACGCAATGCTGAAACCTGGAGCTAACTGAGCCGTGGCAGGGTAAACAGTTGGCCATTTCCAAGGAGAAGGTACCAAGCCCTCTGTACAGGTTTTGCAGGGTGCTGAAAATCCAGGTAACGGAAACAGCCCAAAGTGAAGGCTGACTTATATTGTCTTCTTGAGTCATCAGCTATTGATGCAGAAGATCCTGCTACCTACACTTTTGTGGTGATGCTGCTAAGTAGCATTTCCAGCCCTCTAGGCAGTGACTTCAAAGGATAGCAAAGATAGAAACAGTCCACTGTTGGCTTTGAGATAAATGTTGTAGTTATACAGGGAGATGTTGAGGTGACTGAAAACTTTGAGACTTCCTTAATGAAAATTTGCTGGTCCTCAGCTTTCAAAAATTCATACTCAGGCTTGCCTTCCCTTCTCCAAAATCACAGAGCTGGCTCTGGGTACCTTAGCAGACGAGAACTTTTTAGCAGAGGAGAACTTTTTCCAGGATGAAGGAGGAGCTCCATGAGGGAAGGGAGGCCTGCTGGGACCTGGCAAGGCAGGAGGCTTGGCTGAGCCTTGTCTTTGGCCAGACGAGCCCCTCAGTCATGACAATCTCCCCAGAGCAAGCATGGGGACAGAGGCTGGTTCTTACGTGGACATCCAGGTGCCTGTAAATAGGCTGCTGCGGTTCCCATCTGCAGTGGTGGCATTAATGTGTTTGTGTCCACAGCTTGGGCACTGGTCCAACTCTCTCCCACCAGAAGAGTCCATGTGCTCTTCCCTCAGCAGCAGACACTCACTGCTGGGTTTTCCAGCCCCTTCAGGCAACTGATGTAGAGAAACACCACAGCTTTATGTGGGATTTCTGAAACAATTGGGGCTCTGCCTCGCAGAGCATGCCTGGGCTGCACTTCTCTGACAAAGACGAGCAGCCAAACTAGTAAAGCTGGTTTCTTCTCACTTTCTCTTGCAGTGAGTCTAACGTGGTGTGGGCTCTGAGGTTTCCTGTAGTTGGGACATGCCCCTTGTGGATTCTTTGCTGTCTAATAAGGTTTGTGCTTGCGTTATAGCCTTTCCATCAGCGTTACTGCAGACAAGCTTTCCTCTTCTATCCACCACCCATTTTAATGAACTTCGTATGAATTTAGTGCCTTGGATGTCACCAGCTCTTGACATTTAGCAGAAATTATCCTATAGGTCAAAAACTCACATGGAAGGGACAAGTGACGTAGTGTTTTTGCATTAAAACTGCTTTTTTCTTTACAACTAGGCTCAAAATAGGGGAATCTATCAATACTTCTTTCCCAAATCTGCCCTGCCCTGGCTTTGGGAAGAGAGTGATCCTCTCTTCCATGCTCCACTTGTTGCTGAGCAACTGAACAGCAAGGAGAAAAAGCAGAACTTCTCATCTTAATAAGATCTCAGTTCCATCAGTAGGTCACCGCTCCTCTTCCACGTCGGGCAGCTTTTGGTGACTCACGACTTGGCCCCATCTACCTGGGAGGCAGCTGCCTGGCTCCCAGCCAGCTCACCGCGCTCGCCGGTTCTGTGTAACTGGAGGAACTTCTAGGTGCGTGACCTCTGGATCATGCTTCATCTGCTCGAGCGTCTTCACGACTTCTCCAAATGCCTCCCAGGCATCTCAACCCTCTAACTGGAGGTTAAGCAGTGAAATGGAGTTACAGGGAAGACAGCAGTTAAAGATTGGCATTCCCAAAACGTACATGTTGCTGCGGCAGACCCGCAGGAGACAGCAGCATGTAGATGTTCCTACCACCCTTCTCAAGGCTCCGTCAGGGACCAGGCTCTTGATCTCACTCTCAGAGTGACTGGCGCCTAAATCCATGGGTGAAATTGCTGTTTATTGTGCAAAATGTCGTTTGGACTCTTTGATATGATAAGGATTGACTGCTTTGTATGTCAGAGGATCATTCTGCAATTCATGGAAGGACTCATTTTAACAGAGGAGCAAAAGGCAAAACGGCAGAGACCTTTGCTGGCAAATAAGTGAACGGGAACTTCCCTCCCTTGGATTTATTCAGTTCTTTGAGGTATAAATGTATTCTTGATGGCCTAAGAAATCAGTCATTCTGCATTAGGAAGCTTGATTGATGCCTTCGACAGGCCTTTATGAAGGGCTGTGTAAGTGGATCTGGAAACAACTCACAGGGAAAAATATGATGTGGTCTAGTTCATTTAATACTCAAGTATTCAATTGTGGGTTTATTAGTTTTGCTTTTGTTGCTGCTGAAGGAAATTTTGATTGTGCAAGTATAGGAAAATAAATTCCTTCATCCCTCCAAAACACCTCTTGTGACAGTCATCGCCCCCAAACTACTGTGACCTGCCCCACATCTGAATTTTAATAATTGTATTGCTGTGTTTCAAGTTAATATCTCTCTTCTTGTGACAAGATCAGATGTTTAATTATGGATCAGGGTCCTGCTGAGGTTTACAGATAGTGCCTACCCCGAGGACGCTGCATCTGAAGAGTGTGACTGCTCGTCTTCCTCAGCAGCGTCCTCAGCCTGTGCAGCTTCCCATGCCCACACTGGAGGTGATGGGGAAGGGAAGGCTGCTGGGCAGAGCTTCCGCAGCTGGAGAAGGTACATCAGGGTGCAGCAGAACAGAGCAGAGATACTCTGAGAGTAATAACAAAAGCTCTAGATTTGGACTAAGATGGACATAGTGGAGTCTGAGGCCTATGATAATGTAGGTACATTAATACAATGTCTTGAACTGGAATAACAAAGACAACTCCCAGCTTAGCAACTGGGCACACTGTCACAGTCGTGGAGAAGGTTGTTTTGTTCCTGACCTTCCAGTGGGATTTGAATCTTGGCATGGAGTGAAGAAAAGCTTGTGCAATAACCAGTGGGTTTCCTAGCACCTTCTCTGTTGCTCCCTCTCTTGATTTATAACAGCCTCTAAGATCAGAGGTTCATTTATGATTGTTTTCTGTTCTTTGAGCAGCTTCCACCCCCTCACTCTTTGTCTGATCAAAAAACTCATGTTGTTTACTTACTGACATAGGTCAGCGACAGCAGGGAAAAAATGGTGACTAAGCCAATTAATTGCTGCCAGAACAAAGCCTGCAGACTGGATCTCGAAGTGTGAGCTGGACAGTAGAGCCTTGGGCTCAGCACAGCAGAAGTTGTCCATATTGCGAGAGATCGATTCACCTGTGCCAAGCTGCCCTGTGCTCCCTGTCCGTCCTCCCCCAACAGTGAAGTCCTGGGTCCAGACAGTTTTCCTACAAATCCCCCAAGTGCTGTCTGGACGGGAGTGTAGGCAGCTTGTGTTCACAGAAACCTCCTGAAACTGCTGCTGGAGACATCTGGTTACTGGAGGCCAGATCCTGCTGGAGACCTGTGCAGCACGTCAGACCAAGTTAAACATAAATCCCTAGTCATGCTTCAAAAATCTTATTCATATTCATCCTCTGTACAGGACTGAATTTGGGGGTTCAGGCCATTGCTTCCTTTTCCCAGCTTTTATGCCATTGCTTGAATTGATCTGTGGATGAGGGTGTCAGGGTGCTGGCGTTTGGGTCAGATCCTGCTGTCCTGTGGCACCAAGCTGCTTTCTCATCTCCTCGCTGCTTCCTCACTGTGTCGGGTGTGCAGACAGCAATACCTGCGGGGTTTGTTCCTCTCTTTCTGCTGTGAAAAAAGCAAAGTCTTGGCTTGAAAGCCAAGTCTTGTGTATTGCTGAAGGCTGAGCTCCCTTGATCCTCAGCACAGGTTAAAAATGTTCTTTAACTGTTGCAGACTGTTTATTCTACTGGAGGACCTTCTGGAGGAGCACGAAATGTTCAGACCTGCCTGGGCTGTGCGAGGCCAGGGAGAATTACTCCTTTTGTGCTTTGTCCCGTGAAGCTGAGATGCAATAAAACCTGGTATTGATACTGCTTTTCTTCAGAAAGTGCTTTCAGGTCTGCTTGTGAAAAGCAGCAAACAGGAGCCAGGTGGAATTGTGCCTTTCAAAGAGTCTTTTCTTCTTTTGTTCCTCAACAATAGTAATTTAGCAGTTCGCTATCAGACCCGCTCACAGCCCAGCAATAAATTGTGTTCTCTAGTTCTTACACCACTTGTGATTGTCTTAGTTCAGCGTCATACTTATTTTTGTATCTTCTTTGAGGATATTCAGGTGTTTTTCAGTGACCTGAATATACTTTTTAGAGAGGGCACTTTCTGATGGTGCTAATCACAGGTATTTGCTGGCTCTGGAACAGGGAGAGTCGTGTTACATGAGCCAGGCTATAAACTTTCATTGATACCTTTGCATCTTATACTACCCAAAGTCCTAATGAGATGTTCTCGCCTCCCTGCTCGGCTACTCCTGTTCTCTCAGCTTCTTTGAAAGCCCGTGTTGACTCCAGAATCTCTTTTCTGAGTGGTAATAGCTCATTTAGAGCCTGTCATTCTTCATTCAGAATTTGAATTATTTTCCTCCACTATGCATTAATTTCCATTTATTGACTTTGTATTTCACCTGCCATCTTATTGCTCAGTCACCAGGCATTAGAAGATCTTTAGATGGAAATGGAGTTTATGAATCCTTGGCTCAAAGGAGCTCTTTTCTTATCACCTGGAAAACTTACTAGCCTTACAAACCAGTTTTAATAATGCACACTTCTGTGTCACACGCTCTCTAGGGATGGCTGAGCCTCTTTGTGCCAGGTACTGTACAGAGAGCATGAGAGCGTTTTTGGGCTGAAACTCTGAAAGGATCAAAAATCAAATATGAAGACACTGCCGGTAGGGTGTAGCCACTTGGAGTAGCCAGCAAACACATCCAAAGCCACAGAATGCAGTGAGGGAATGAGTAATTTCTGGAGATGCTTGGAGCACTGATTTGAGACCCTGGTTTGAGCTGGGTTTGAGTTTGTTTGACACTTTTTCGCACTGGTGGCCCTCCAGGGATCTGAGATGGACCCAGCGAGAGCTAAACCCTCTGGAATGGCTGTAACGTTGCTTCAGAGTGACTGAGCAACAGGAAATGTCTGCGGGATGGTGCTGACCGTGATGCTGTTTGTGACCTTCCCTGCATCATCAGTGGACTTGACTTGTCCAGGAGCTCTGGCTTTTGGTTTAGGTGTTGATCTGGCAGCTGGACTTCAGAATTAATAACCAGAAACTCCAGAATTCAATCTGAGCCATGTATTTATTACTCGCTTGCTGGATAATTTCTTATGTTTTCCTTGGGTCTGGTAGGGGCTTCCATGGGCTCTTCCTTCACAACCTGAAGATCCCAATTTAGGTAGAGTGTCTTGGAAGAACATTGCTAAAACAAATACTAGCTGGCATTTTCAAGGCTGAAATGTTGTGGGTTGACGGTATTGACTTTAAAAGAATAGTAATTCTTGAAATGCATTTTCCCCTTTGCTTATGTGTATAGGGAACTTGATAAAAAAAAAAACACAAGGGAAGGTGGGCACCAGAGCAGCTTCTTTTAGCTTCATTAGCAGAGGAAGCAAATGAAACTTCCATTCAGTCCCTCGAAGTGTGGCTGATTTGATAAATACCTTAACTACAGGTTTATAGAAAGCTGGCTACAGGCACATCTATGTCACCGTTTTGTCCACAGTGTCAGCTGGGATTTGTAGAAATATTACTCTTCTTGTTCATCTCTGGGTTAGTCCATACCCACGTTGGGTAGGACCCCAAATCCGAGCCTGGGAGAGTGAGAGGAGTCAAAGGTGGCTGTTCTGTAAACATCGCCTTAATCCATACAAGAAGCTAAACCCACTCTCTGTGCTTAGGGGAAGGTTGATGAAACCACGTTTTTATTCAGGCTCAAAGATGGCTCTGAAATGGTTCGCGTGCGTGAAACTTGGGGTTGATGCACAGACTCACAGACAGCGTTCCCTCTTGGATGGAGTTAGAACGCGGGGTTTGGGACTCGCTTGCTAATGGAAGCTCCTTGAATATGGTGAGGGCTGAAATGTGTCTGTCCTGCCGCTCCGTTTCGATGGAGCCTGGCTCGCTTGGTCTCCTCCTCCCCCTTCAATCCCCCTGCCACACATGTTCTCAATTACTGCCTGCACCAAAGCTGCAAACATTTCTTGTGCATCTAGCTTACTATATTGAGCGCTGGAAATATATTTTAGTAATTTGTGGGAGAACTATTATGTCCCATGCTGGGAAAATTGTGTTTATGGTTCCTGCAGGGAAACAAGTTCATCAATTCCAGTCCACAACAGTTTTGCTGTTTCTTCCTCCTTCTTTTGTGTCTTGGAGCAATATCGTAAGAACCTCTTGCCCCCTTTGGGCTGAGCCAGGGTTTCTCCCATCTTCGAAATAAAAAGCATATGTTCTGCAGCCTGTGTTTTTCAGTGCTGTCCACAAAATAATCATTGGGTTTTGGCTGAACACAATAATAGCTACTACGTACCCCAAATATTTGGGTTTGGATGTGCAGCAGCAGTGCAGTTACGAAAACTCAATTGTGTTTTATTGTCGGTAGGATTTCAAAGTCAATATTCTTCAGCAGAGGGCATTAAAGGAGCAACAGAAGAGAGAATCAGACTTGCCAGGGCTCACGTCTTAGTGCCTGGTGTGGAGGGGGAAAGGAAAGAGGGCTTATCCTCAGCATTTGCAGTGTCCTCCTGGATAATCCTTCTGGATCTACTTGTTAAAATGAATTCGCCAGCCTTTGTTGGACATGAAATCAGGCTTTGTTTTCAGCTGGAAACCTGAGGTCCCACACCCACATCTGTAACGTGTTTCTCAGTTCAGTTTCTGATTTGTAGAAGATAATTCAGTGGTTAAAGAAAATTCTCTGTTATGCTCCACCTCTCTTTCTTGTGTACAAGTTAAGTTCAGCTCAGACAGTGATCAAGGGATACTATTACTGCTATAAAAAACAGGTTTTAAAGCACAGTTACCTTCTGTTTAAATAAATGATGGGCTATTTCAGATGGAAAGAATTGCTTTTGCATCTCTTGTGGGGGTAAGTTGGCTCACAGTAGATGATGGACTTTTAAGAGTGCTGGCAGGCTGGGATAGCCATGAGAAGAGAGGAAAAGGTGTGTCTGGATCAATTAGTTAATTGTTAGATAATAAATCAGTCTTTTTCCAATGCACACAAAGTAAGTTTCCTTTTCATATACTGCTCCAACTTCCCCTTCAGGGCTTTGACTTCAACATTCTCTCCCAAAGCAAAGAGCTCTTGCCATTTTGATGCAAACATTCATTGACCCTCTGTGGACATTTGAGAAATTATTTTCATGTCATCGACAATGATAAAACTGTAAAAAATATTGTTCAGGATGCTTTGGAGGAGAATCAAACCAGAAGGAACAAATGAAAGGACTCAAATAAGAAGTGATGCACACTTTTACCATTGTCCTTGGAGAAAGAAATTAGTCCAGGCAGAACGGCACTACGCATCAGGTAGTAGTTCCATCTTTGCAAATAATCTGATTATTTTTGCAAGTTTGGGGATTTAGATGCCTTTGCTATTGCTCTGCTGCTTTATTTCTGATTATATTGGTTCCAAAAAGGAAAGCTGGAAGAGGAATAGCAATAAAATATGAGCAAAGTGATGCCTGAGATGCTCATTTAGTTCCTGTTAGCACAATAAATGAAAAAATGATGAGGTTTGGGTTTATATCCCCATACTTCTCATCAGGAATGGGTTTAGACCTGTGTCACAAANCTGTCCTCACGTAGGTGGCTGTAACGACTGGAGGAGTGTGTTGTTGAAGGCTACTTTATCTTTGGAATATTTCTAGTATCAGCTGCTCTCACGTCTCCTTGTAACACCATTCTCACAGCTACGGTCATAGTCTCTTCTCACAGTTGTTCCTAATAGAATGTTATGAGAGTGGCAGAAGGGGGAAAAAATCTGTTTAAATGCAGGTTTTAGGTCAACAGAGGAGAACGTGCACACAGGCCCTGAGGGCAGTATTCTCTTCTCCCTACAGGGCTGAGAGGAGGCATCCTTGCTCTTCCTGCATGTTAATGGTTATTATGGTTACCACTGATGTATGTAGTAGGTTACAATAGCATAGCCAGCACCTCCACAGTGCTTAGTACAACCATGGCCAGTCAATATTCAAGGCTCTTGATACTGCTGATGATGGTGATGCTGAGCTGCTTTGGCTCCTGGAGGGTCCTGCCTCCTGCTGGGGCAGAGACATGGATCTGGCATGTTCACCTTCAGCCTTACCTTGACTTCTGTTCTTTTCATTTAGTGCCAAGCTTCTGAGTATTTTGCTTCGACATGAAGAATGACAAATAATTTTTTACCAGTCTCCCGGCTTTGTGGGACTGCACAGCTCCCTGGTAGTCCTCTGTGGAT
>WEIS01076894.1:5454-16606 GCA_013389965.1 Todus mexicanus | reverse complement strand
CACATGCAAATGTTTAAGTCTATTTTAAAACCTTTATAGCTCAGCCAAAGAAAAACAGACTGTCACCCAAACTCAGACAGGCATGTATGATTGCTTGAAGCAGAAAAATTTATATCACCATGACTCTTGCATAAATTACTTGATTCAATTCTGTCTCCCTAAGTAGGTTTACTACTTGCCAGTAGTTGTTCTTAAAATGGGCATTGAATTTTTGCAGTTCAACAAATTACGCTTTGAGCCAAACAGGCAGTTTTCACCACAGATATAAATGTTAGTAAATAAGAATATTTTAAAATAGATACATCTTAATATCCTAATATATCTAATGTTATTTATGTATTTGCAACTGTATTAAGGCTATATTAATCTTGATTCCATTATGAGGTTTATTCAGAGCTTACTTAAAAGCAGGAATAAATCTTCTGTATTTTGAGTAGAAAATAATTTATCATTTCTCAATTATTATGTGGGCAAATATTACATTTTATAAGAGTTTTCAATTTGAAGGACTGACCTGAAAAAGTTGTTTGTCAAACATTCAGTTGAACATTTTTTTAATTAAATATCTCGTTTCCCTCAAGAATTATGTGTAGCTCACTTCTCTACATCTTCCTTCTTTTAATGTTTAGACAATGACCTGCATTTAGGAGATGCTCTTGGTGGGGGTGAGTACTCTCTTCGTTTCTCAAATATAATGGCTGGATTTCTTTGTAGTCTTTTTCTTAAGTCTGCCTAATTTGTTAAAAGAGATTTCAAGACGGTAGAAGGAACCGTAGTAATGGGAGTGGCTACAACACATGTATGTGCAGCCCTTTTGCCAGAGGGCATTATGCAGAGCCAGGAAAGTAGAATGGGCTGTGTCTGGTTGCCAGCTATGGGAGCTTGCCTGTGGGTCTACCTGTATGAACTGAAGTCAGCTATAATGTACATTCCCATGCCAGGCTACCACTGTCATGGCCAGGGAGAGGCTGTACTGCCCATTCAGCCATGATGGTTCAGTGTGGTGGCCTCTGGCAGAAGGTTGAAAACAACAGGTGAGAGCAGTAGTTTCTTCAGCTATCGAAAATGAGTCGGCCTAGGATTAGAAATCAGGGATAGCAGTGGATTGAGAGCAGTTGGAGCTTGTTGTAGCACTGCCAATCCCAAATCAGAAATGCAGGAAGGAATGTTCCAGAGCGAGAACTGATAGACATGATCCAGCTTAAGGTTGAAGCAATCAGGCTGTTGTGACCTCCTGTAAGTTCCAGCTATTTCTATAACATCCATAACTAACCTAGGAGGTATTCACTGTACTGTGCTGAGCTGTGTAGACAGATGAAATCCTTGACTTTCACAAGTTTTGTACCACATATTGTTTAGTGTGTTTAGTGGTATTCCAAGGATGTGAAGCACTCTAGAAAGGTTCTTGTACAATGAAATGATCTAAAATGCAAATAGCAGTGAATCAAAGTTCCACTAAAGTTCCACTTGAATCAAGACTACGCAAAAGAAAAATTATTTCTCAGCTCGTTGCACAGAACCTGAATTATGACTCCAGTCATGCTGATCTATTTCGCTCATGTTTCAGTCTTAGAGAATCATAACTTTTATTTTATTCTTTCCCATTTTCAGGGCTTTCTGCTTTTCCAGATTTTTATGTGGCATTTCATGCCTGTATTTGCGTGACATGTTAGCTCACACTTTACAAAATTGTACCTTATTTTGTTTATAATTCCCATGTTTGTACCATCACTTCTTCCTGCCCATACTAATTGTTCCCTTCCTGCAACTTTTTAATGAGTACTTCTATGAGAGGATGGGTTTAGTGTGTTGATTAAATTAGTAATGAATAGCTTAAGTATCTTTACTAAAACCAACTTTTTCACTCAGAGCATGGTAAATTATGTTTCTCTCAGTTTTTACTCTTTTGCTCCATTTTCAGTTCAGGTTCTTAATTGACGTTCATACATGGTATAATGGGACTAACGATATCGGCCTCATTAGTAATAGTTCTGAAGACATTATTTTTTTTTTACTAGTTGTGCCATAGAATTTATCTTCTTATGCTTAGAGAAGACTGAATAAGTGCAGCATCATAATAGAAATGAATAATGGGATCAGTAATTTTCTGCTTTTAGGTCATGGTGAGTCTTAGTTCACTACACACAGTTCTGGAACAGAGCAAGTCTCTTCTTCTGTTGAATAGAATTAATTGGGCAAAGGCTGATTCAGCAAAGCTTTAAGACTCTACCTAAAATCCATTGACTGTGGGAGGTTTAACTCGCCTCAAGTTAAGTATTTATCTAAATAATTTGCTGAATCAGAATGTAAATGTTACTCACAAACAGAAGTATTATATTTAGCAGCTAGGCAAGAAGAAAACATGGTAAAAGGGCATCTGGCATGGATTGAAGGTGAAAGAAAGATTTAAGGAGAGGGAGGGAAAGTGGAATTTATTTCTGTGACTTAACTTTGACTTATTCAAAGCCAAATTCACTGTCTGGCTATGAGAACTGTTAAATCTGTGCCCAGACTGGTTGAAGAAAGGACTGCAAGTGGGGACCTAATCTATACACACAGAGCAACAGCCCCAGGTTTTAACTTGGGCAGATTTTGACATGAGTCAGCTCTCACTACTCCAGCACTGTAGGAGCAGTTTGGAAATGACTATTAGTCATCGGATCTCCTGCATTATCCAACTTATCTCTGCCTAATACTTTGGCAGAAAGTAAGGCCAAATATCAGCACAAATTCCAAAATGACAAAGCCAAAGCCTGAGTTTATTTTGCACTCTTCAGGAGTAGAAAATTCATCATGCATTAGATGAATTCAGCATCTGTTAGATGAAACTAATCTGTGCATCTTATGAATACCTGCTGATGGCACAGAGATAACCTATTGCCTCCTGCCCAGCCCAGAACAACAGCTTCTCTGTCGGCTCTGCACAACTGTGCCACTGACACCTACAGTAACACACTGTGCTCCCAAATGCCAGCAATAAACAATGTTAGCACTTGCGAGAAACACATGAAATATTTTCCTCTAACATTTTCTTGAGTCCTTCTCTCAATTTAGCTTTGAAAATATTCCCTTTTCATTTTCTAATTAGTTTTAGTAGCTAACTGTTTGTTGATACAGTGCTTGAGACTTTTAAACTCATGACAAGGTCCCTTTCTTAATTCCCTGGAGGGCAAATTAGAACTAGGTATAAAATCTCAGGTTATCATATTCTTTATTTATAGCTTCAAGGTTTGCTTGTCCAATCATCTAACAATATTAATTATCAATAGGTGAGATCTCAAGAAAACCTTTATACCCACCTCTTCCACCACGACCTGGAAGCCATAGTAATTCTGGTAAGAATATTTTCTCCTTAGAAAATCTAGCACTATGAGTTGCTCAGAGCAGATAGTTTGCTCTCTTATTTCTATATTAATAGTTTTTATCATCTATTCTCTCCATCTCCCTTTTGTAATCACTGTTCCGACCCAGCGTTTTGAAAGATTTTCTGAGTTTTAGTGTTGGTACCATAAAGCTTTCCTGTCTGCCCAAAATGTGAGATGTTGACTTCAAAGTGGTATGAGACTAACAAGCATCTTGTTTATCTTTTCTTTTTGGGTATATATACACTGAACCATGCTAAGGTTCAATTTTAATTTCTAGCCACAAGTTGTGGATAAGCCCATATTCAAATCCATACTGAGATGGGCATATGAGATGACCCTGGGGCAAACAGGTGGGACTGGAGATAGGGATGTACATCTTTATTGTTTTAAAGTGTATTCCCAGGCACGCAGTTATATAAAATGGAAGTGGAACATCTGTCCCGGCTACCACCATATATCCCATATTTACTTCAGGTATGACTGTAGTGGTGAGGTATGGACAGGACTTGGGATGTCCATATTATATAAGGATTTGTGCTACTGACAGTCTAAGTCCACACATCCCACAAGTACCAATATATATGCAGAATGGATGGACACCAACAGTTTTAGTACTCAAGCTTACAGGTGAATTTGAATAAGTGACCATTCAGTGCAAGACACTTGACCCATCTGCCATGTTGAAGCTGGGATTTCAAAGCTCCCTCCCCTCTCCCTAGAATGTTACAAAAGGACTGCACAAGGGCTCATAGAATCATAGAATAATTAAGGCTGGAAAAGACCTCTTAGATCATCGAGTCCAGACTATGACCTACCACCACCACTCAGCTAAACCATGCCACTAAGAGTGGCATCCAGTCTTTTCTTAAACACCTCCAGGGATGCCGACTCCACCACCTCCCTGGGCAGCCCATTCCAATGTTTTATCCTCCTTTCTGTGAGGAAGTGCTTCCGAATATCCAACCTAAACCTCCCCTGGTGCAGCTTCAGGCTGTGTCGTCTCATCGGATCTGAAGGGGTTACCATTGTTCAGATAATTTTGCAATAGAAATCCTAATCTTTATCTTGCAGGGGGTTTTGATGACTCAGATCTCCTTGACGGGAAGCCCTTACCACCATACACAGCAGGTAGTATTTGCCAATTCTCCTTGTAGCTTTCTCCCTAAAATTTGTTCCTTAAAAGCTGGCTGGTTTTGCTTTAGCAGTGATCTGCTTGTCACAGCAGGCATAGGACAACACTTCTACTTTTATTTAGATGAGTTATCCTTCTCCACAATCCATGGCTTTGAGCCTGAAGCTCAAACTTGAAACCTATTCCTATCCTTTTGAAGTGCTCTGGCATATGCCACAATCCTACAGGCTTTGTCACTTCGAATTCAGCTAGGACAGTCCCAAAGCAAGGAGCTTCTGCTGAGAACTGAGAGTAGATGCACCAGGCCTATGATTTTTGACTTAAATTACTGACAAATCATTTGAGTGCCTGGCAGTAGAGTATAGCCAGACTACACTGGCCTCCTACTCCCTGTGAAATCAGCTTGATGCAGACTGCTAAGGATTATCCTTTTTTTTACAAGATTATATTCTTCCCAAGAAACAAAGTCTCAGGAGGATGGACAGTTATTCCTCCAGCCAGTGCAGCTGTCAGTCAGGAATGGAAGGGGAGCTTCTCTCTTGTATACCTGCTGAGCTACCCCCTTTCACCTCCTGTACAAATTTACACTTCGCTAAGTAAAGACTATGTCTTTGAAATAAGATAAAAAAACATTTCTTGATGAAACTCCACCCTCTATTCCAGGAGCAGAAGAGCATAATTACAATCGTGAAGGAAACACAGGTATAGTAAATAATGTATTCTATAATTTCTTTCCAATCATAAAATTGTAAGAAAATGTTAGCCTTTTAAAAATAGTACATAAACTAAATTCGGCTTTAAGACACTGCTTTCACATGAGCTGTAATGTAACATAATTTCTAGTCTTCTCCTTAATTCTGTTTAATGAATTTCCAGTGTTTCACCAAACAATTCTCACAGCTTGGCAAAAACCGCTTTCTAGTAGAGAACATAAAGGCAAAACATTTCAGGGCCTCTGACAAAAACCTCTCTCTTTTTCCAGATTCAGGACTGATAGCTGGAGTTACATCTCCTATAATTTCCGCTTTTGTAATATTGGTGGTTGGATCCATAGCAGCCTTCTCTGCTTATAAAAACAAGAAACTCTGTTTCAAACCACAAGGTGAGACCAAATTGGTTTCTAACTTTCCCAGACGGTTTAGTGTTGAAGTAGATCAGAATTTTACAATTTCAGTGGGGGTAGAAATAAGTTGGGGATGAGAGTATTTGAAAACCTCATCCTAAGCAATGTCACTGGTCTTTGTACATGACACTGGTAATTAATATTCTTCATTGAGGGCAAGTATAGGAAGGAATAACGTGCCCAGAAGATGGCTGCATGTCACTTTATGAAGGAAATCATATGATGTGAGCTCTCTGCCACTGTAGAGGTGACTGTCATCGCTCTCTGTGCAGAAACCAGCCTGCATGGTCCAGATTAGCCTTACCTGGGAGTACTCTATATACCCTCTGCTTGGGGCCCCATTTCAGCTCTGGCCTGGGTGGGTCTCCTGCCCTGGCCTGTGCCAAATGCCCACATGCTTGCCCCATCTGCAAGCCTGGCTGGGTTTCCTGGCTTGGCTTTGGACAGGACTGGTTGTCTTCTCTTCATCTGGTGATGGCTGGCCTGTCCATTGGGGCTCATTTGCCACCACTTTCCTCTGTGTGCACCCCCGCCACTGGGGAAACAGCAGCTCTGATTTCCCTGCAGCTGCCCTCAGCTCCCAGCAATTTGGGAATAGCCTGGTCCTGGCGCCTGGCTGCCACAGAAGTCAATTTAACCCTCTAATTCACATTATTTATTCAATCATGGAACTAAGGCAGGTGTGTGGAATCAGGTCAGTGATCCTGTGGCCCTCTGTAAATGGGGAGGAAGAAATGGGGGGAAATGGGAAAAGCTGTCTGTACATCTCTGTGGGTTGGAGATTACCACCTACTGCCTCAAAAGGACATAAGTGAAAAAAAAAAGCTGGCAAGGCATAGTGGAAATACTGAATGTTCAATCTTCATTTTTCAGGTAGGGCTACAGTGTAAACTGCGGAAAGAAGAGTTTCCCTCTGACCACAGGCTCTTCTGGTTGGTGACATACGGCCCACAGATCTGACAATTCTTTTCTACTTTATCATTCTGACAATAGAAAATCTTCCTTGAATGAACGTTTTGTTGAGACACTGCAATCTTGCTCTTTTTCACCTGACATCACTCTTGCACCTTGAGCTTTATGTCATTAAAGACGTGCTTAAAATGCCCAGGGATTGTACTCAACTATCTGACCTGAATTCATAAGGGTTGGATATGCATTTTGATTTAGAAGTTATTTTAAACAACAAAGACATCAAGTTTAATATAAGCTAAAAATGGTAAGATTTCAGTTTGTGAGCATTTGAGCCACAACTTTTTCTCCCTGTTTTCAAAATTAACCCAAATACTAAAGCCTTCTGACAGAATAGGAAGAAAAAATTGCCATTTCCATTCACACATGTTCTGTTTCTCTAGTGTATTTCTGTAATGTCTATAATGTTTAAGAAAACTTGAAGTTGTATAAAGGATTGAAAGTTTTCTTGCCTTTACTTTGTATTTATTCCAGCAAAGTGAAAGGTGCTATAGAAGGGAAATACATTCTTAATTTTAAAATACAGCGTTAAAAAAACATGTACATTGCTGAACCACTGTTCAAAAAAAAATAAAATTAGAGGAACACAAGATGATTTATTTTATTTATTTATTTATTGCTGAAATGGTGTTTAGCTCTTCTCAGGAACTGGAATTTGATGTAAATTTTGTTTCTTCTCTTGAAAACCTAGGTCCTCTTCTAAGAGCCTTTAAAGGCGTTAATCTGGCAGGCTGTGGTTTTTTGTTTTGTTTTGGGTTTTTTTAAGAATCATATTATTCATAATTTCTGTGAAGGGAAAATAGGTGCAAAGTGTTCAGTATCATTAAGAGTCTGTGACACTTTGTTCTAGAAAATCTATGTCACACCAACTTTTAGACTTCATATATATGCGGAGGTATGGCTGATACAGTTTTGCTATAGCATCTTCCCTTCTTCAGATCTGCTTTGCTGTGCTACTAAATGTCCTTATGTAGATGAAGCTATCAAGAAAAATGCTTTTCCTGTCTCTCTGCTTTCTTTTAACTTACTGAATTAAAATACTAGTGAATGAATGAAATGAAGATGAAAGCTGGCAAAACCAGTAGTTTAGTGACACAATTCTGCAAAACAGCCATTTTAGCTAAGTCTTTAATGCATAGGGGAAATCTGTGTGCTCTTACCTTCATCTTATACGTGAAGCATGATTTTTCCTACTGAAATTCCATGTAGATGGAGCTAAACATGGTTTTGTGTTTATTACAATTGCCAAGAGAAAAATATATTCTGAAAAAGTACTCTTTTCATGAAATAAAATAGAATTTTTCAAATTATGTTTGAAATTGGTATGTATCAACTGCTGAGGAGAGTATCGTAATCTTTATTTTTATTCTGGAAGTAAGAAATTATCATATACATCAGTTTAAATATGTAAACATCTTGACAATATGGAAACAAATGAGTACCTTTGTGGCTACCGCTTTCAACTTCTGAATGTTAACATATTTTTAATACGGTTTCCAAGGACATCTGATATTTATTTAAAAATACTAATTTTCCATGTTAATAGTTAAAACAGATTGATATACATTTTGCCAGGTAGACAAAAAGTTTTGATTAATGAAGTGCCAAAATATTTTGCAGTTACCAATTCTGTTGTTTAAGAATTAAAATATATATTTTGCTTTTTCTTTTGAAAATTTTCAATAAACACATACTGTGTTTTATCTAAGATGATCTGAGTTTAATTTGTTTTGTTTGTTGCTTTCTGGGACATACACTGGCCAATACCTTTTATATACAAATTCATCTATGTCCTGTTAGGGAAGATAAAGGAATGCTTCAAATTAAAGACATTAAGGAAAAAAAAAAAAGAAAAGAAAACAGCTTAAGATTTTAATTTTTTTTTAATGAGCAGTGTCTGGAGAAGGATCTATGTGCATTATTAAGATTTTTTATTTTGCAATATTATTACCATAGGGAGGAATAGAGTGAGGGAGGGAGGAAGGAAGGAATACAAACTGGCTGTTAGACCACGAGAACTGGAGGATGAAGGGATTGAAAGCAGCCTAACAGTGAAGGACTTGAGGGTACTGATGGATGAAAAGCTGAATATGAGCTTGCTATGTGTGCTTGCAGGCCAGAAGATCAACCATATCCTGAGCTCCATCAAAAGAAGCATGGCCAGTAGGTCGAGAGAGATGATTCCCTCTGTAATCTGCTCTGCTAGTATACCTGCAGTACTGTGTCCAGCTCTGAAGTCCTCAGCAAAAGAAAGACATGAACCTGTTGGAGTAGGTCCAGAGGAGGGCCACAAAAAAATTATCAGAGGGCTGGGACACCTCTGCTATGAAGAAAGGCTGAGAGAGTATTAGGGTTGTTCAGTCTGGAGAAGAAAAGGTTCTGGGCAGTCCTTACGGTAATCTTGCAATTCCTAAAGGAGGTCTGCAAGAAAGACGGGGACAACCTTTTTAGCAGGACCTGTTGTGACACGACAAAGTGTAATGGTTTTAAACTAAAAGAGGGAGATATAGACTAGATACAGAGGCAGACATTTTTTTACAATAAGGGTGGCGAGACCCTGGCCCAGGTTGCCCAGAGAGGTGGTCGATGCCCCATCCCTGGAAACATCCCAGGTGAGGTTGGCTGGGGCTCTGAGCAACCTGCTCTAGCTGCAGATGTCCCTGTTCAGTGCAGGGGGGTTGGACTAGATGACCTTGAAAGGTCCCTTCCAACCCAAACCACTCTATGATTCCATGATCATTCTCCCTCTCCTTTTCTGCACAGCACTGCGCAGAGTGGGGAGGCTGTGTGGCAATCGATGGAGCAATGGGTGCTTGCCCACGCCCCTCCTTCTGTCACCTGCCTCCGTGACCCTCGGGCCCCCGCAGGGGCAGCAGCGCTGGGCGCTCCCCGCTCCCTGTGCCGAGCCCTCCCTCCTTGTCCCAGGGCTCTTCGCTTCGGGGAGGGCCGAAGCCGCACCGCCTGCCGCCTGGGAGCCTGGAAACAGCCGCGGGAGGCTCCGTGTGAGAAAGAAGGAGGAAGGAGAAGGGGAGGGGAATTCCCTCAGCCCCCCCACGCCGGGAGTGCCCCTCCAGGCGCCGCCGCCCGGCGGCCAATGGGGCGGGAACGCCGCGATGCCGCCGCCGCTGCTGGAGCGAGTGGGGGGTCTCCGAGCATAGGGGGGGCCGGGAGGTGCCGGAGCGGCGGGGCTGGGGCAGGGACGGGGTGGGACGGGGCGGCCAAGGTGCGAACATTGCCCTGCCTCGGGGTCAGGGCGCTGGGGGGGCGCACGGCGGGGCAGGGGGCGAGAGGAGGGGTGGTCTCCTGGCAGTAAAGCCAGCGCCTGGAACGCGGAGGAGAAGGGAGGGGGGCGGGGTGGGCTGCGCCAACCAGTCCTAAATTATCCCCGCCGCTAATGCTGCTTCTCTGCTGCTGCTGCTGCTGCGCAGGAGCCCCCGCGAACATAATTCACCTGGCACTGTCTTCAGCAGGAAAGAAGCTAATCCCATTTCCNAGATGATTCCCTCTGTAATCTGCTCTGCTAGTATACCTGCAGTACTGTGTCCAGCTCTGAAGTCCTCAGCAAAAGAAAGACATGAACCTGTTGGAGTAGGTCCAGAGGAGGGCCACAAAAAAATTATCAGAGGGCTGGGACACCTCTGCTATGAAGAAAGGCTGAGAGAGTATTAGGGTTGTTCAGTCTGGAGAAGAAAAGGTTCTGGGCAGTCCTTACGGTAATCTTGCAATTCCTAAAGGAGGTCTGCAAGAAAGACGGGGACAACCTTTTTAGCAGGACCTGTTGTGACACGACAAAGTGTAATCGTTTTAAACTAAAAGAGGGAGATATAGACTAGATACAGAGGCAGACATTTTTTTACAATAAGGGTGGCGAGACCCTGGCCCAGGTTGCCCAGAGAGGTGGTCGATGCCCCATCCCTGGAAACATCCCAGGTGAGGTTGGCTGGGGCTCTGAGCAACCTGCTCTAGCTGCAGATGTCCCTGTTCAGTGCAGGGGGGTTGGACTAGATGACCTTGAAAGGTCCCTTCCAACCCAAACCACTCTATGATTCCATGATCATTCTCCCTCTCCTTTTCTGCACAGCACTGCGCAGAGTGGGGAGGCTGTGTGGCAATCGATGGAGCAATGGGTGCTTGCCCACGCCCCTCCTTCTGTCACCTGCCTCCGTGACCCTCGGGCCCCCGCAGGGGCAGCAGCGCTGGGCGCTCCCCGCTCCCTGTGCCGAGCCCTCCCTCCTTGTCCCAGGGCTCTTCGCTTCGGGGAGGGCCGAAGCCGCACCGCCTGCCGCCTGGGAGCCTGGAAACAGCCGCGGGAGGCTCCGTGTGAGAAAGAAGGAGGAAGGAGAAGGGGAGGGGAATTCCCTCAGCCCCCCCACGCCGGGAGTGCCCCTCCAGGCGCCGCCGCCCGGCGGCCAATGGGGCGGGAACGCCGCGATGCCGCCGCCGCTGCTGGAGCGAGTGGGGGGTCTCCGAGCATAGGGGGGGCCGGGAGGTGCCGGAGCGGCGGGGCTGGGGCAGGGACGGGGTGGGACGGGGCGGCCAAGGTGCGAACATTGCCCTGCCTCG
>WEIS01076882.1:12653-36659 GCA_013389965.1 Todus mexicanus | reverse complement strand
GGGGCTGGGGCCGGGGCCTGCTCAGGCTCCTCCTCCTTCTCTCCACCCTTCGGTCCCCGCCCCGCCGGCAGCGGCAGAGCCTCCCCGTTCGGTGACGGGGCCGGGGCCGGTTGGCTGCGGGCGAGAGGCCGCGGCGGGGCCTGGTCTGACACGTCCCGGCCCCGCCCCGCCCCGCCCGCCGCCATTTTGTAGCGAGCCCAGGGAGACGGCCGAGGGAGAGGAGGGAGCCTGTGGAGCCGCGGGGCCATGCCTTCCTCGCCGCTCCGCGTCGCCGTGGTGTGCTCCAGCAACCAGAACCGCAGTATGGAGGCTCACAACATCCTCAGGTAACCGGGGTTCGGCTCTGCCCCCACCGCGGCCTGGGCCGGGCCTACCCCGCGGCGCGGCCTAGGCCATGGCTGCCCCCACGGAGCCGGGCTGAGGGGGCGGCGGGGCCGGCCGAGCTCCGGAGCTTGGCTCCGAGGCTTTGCTCCGGGCTTTGCTAAGCCTGTGTGCTGGGCAGCCTCATCCTGATCGTGTCCCGGCTGCAGGCGGCGGCTGCTTCACCGCCGGGGGCTGTTCCGCTATCGCCGGCCGAGCCCCCTCGGATCCCCCCGCTGCAAAACACGAGTTGGAACAGCTCCCGTGCCTTGGCACTTCAACACTTAACTCCTCCTTTTCTCCCTTTTTAATTTTATATTTTAATTTAATCTCTCCCTTTTTTGTTTTTCTGTAACGCATCTGAAGACTGATACCGCCCCCCACCCCCGTACACTGCCAGGGAGCCTTCCTTCTGTTGCAGGCAAACTAGACCAAGTGCTTGTGTCAGAATGCTCAAGTGTTTTCGAGGTTATGAGGAGGGTTCACCTTCTTAGCACCCTCCTGTTTTCAGCGTGGGGAGGTGGGAGGCTGAGGATGGACTGACGGACAGGACAGACCTGATCTGCTTGAAATCACAGTCCTAGATCTTCCCTGTGCGCTCCAGGAGCATGAGAAAGGTTTCCTTTGGTAAAGTTATGTGAAAGAACACATTAGAAGATGCTTATTGCCAGCAGAGAAAGCCAAACAGCTGAGTGTCAATAGTGTGCTACATTTAAATTGCAGAATCGGAGAGTGTTAGGAGTTGGAAGGGACCTTGAAAGATCATCAAGTCCAAACACCCGCCTTGGAGGGAATAAATAAGAGCAGCATCTGGTCTGGCAGCCATCTTACTGGGAGCAGCACATGATACTCTTAGTGCTTAAACTGGGCGTCAGATGGTACCTGTGGCAGCTCTGGGGAAACATGGTGTTACCAGGAGCTGCTGTAGATACTGGGATTGAGCTCTAGCTGAAACCTGGGTCCTAAGGAACAAAGTTTACTTCTGATATCTAGTGGGTTTCTTCCTCTGTTTTTGCGGAAGAAATGAATCGCTTCCGGTGTGACTCACGTTCTTCTGGCAGGGGAATGGTTTTTGAAAGCCTCTTCTCCTTCAAGATTCTATAAAAATTAGACACGTATAAAAATGAAGGTTTTTGTTGAAGCATTTCTCTTACCTGACGAGTCTTCAAGATTTCTGAAGTGAACTCAGGTTTCAGAATTAATTCTTTATTCAGTGTTTTGATGAAGTGCAGACTTCAGTTAAGCCACGTTTTTCATGTAGAGTCCTTTATCAGTAACTGTGCTTATTCCATTCTTCAGTTTATAGAGAAAAACATCAGTCAGGCAACCTTATTTTACTTTCCAAACATCTTGCCATCCTAGTGCCTAGAACTTGAACTTGCTTGTATGCTGTTTCCTTTCAAAACAAAACAGATCTTGCAGAAGTGTCTGAATTTTAACTCCCAATGCTTTTATAAATGGTAAAACTTAACCCTCTCTATATAGGTGATTTCACCTTCTAGGTGAAATGTTCGATTTCCCTGGTAGGCTTTTGTTGGAGGTACCTGCAATACATCCTGTCATGCTTTTGTCAAGTTTCTTCTTAGTAGTTAATCCTTTTTAGTGCAGGAAGTTACGAAGTGGTTCAAACAGGCTTGGTTTAACGTCTTAATATATTTACATTTCACACCATCCTGATCTTCTCTCTCTTTGGGCCTCAGAAAAGCAGAACTGTAACATATACTTCCCTTGTACATTCAGCAGTTTGGGTTTATTTTTCTCTCTTTAACACACCGGATAATAAGTTACTTCTTTGGGGCATTTACAGACTTTACCTTTTTAAATTGCAGTGGTTCATCCCAAAAGGGTTTGCAATGAGTCTCACTGGCCAGCCTGGATTTCTCACTCGATCTTTACTGTGCTTTATCTCAGCGCTGCCTCTCGTGCCTCTGGAAAACAAACACCTGCAGCAGATCCTCTTCAGATCTGACTAACCAGTCGGCCGGTTTCTGGTGTATCTCAGTTCAGTACAGCTTCTGTTTGCTTTGTAATGTGCTTGCGTATTTTCTGATTAACCAGGTTTTAAACATTTTGTTCTGATCTTCCATCAGAAGTCAGGCTGAAGGTCTTTGGAAGTTTGTTGCTGGAGTAGTTACCGTCACCTCAGGGGTGTGCTGGGACACTAAAGCGAAGGAAAAAAGCAATTAGGACTATGCAGAAAGACTTAATCATTCCTTAAAAGCTGTCAGACTGGATTCCATCTGTAACCAGTCCCTCGGTCAAATCTTACTCATCCTACAAGTCTTGCTTTTACAAATATAATTTGTGTGTAGGTCTTGTCTTTTATTTTTTTGCCGCGGAGTGCGCAGACTTAGGCCATGGTTCTCCTTCAGACGCGGAAGAGAAAGAGGAAGGCTAACGCTTCTCTTGTTACCAAACTTCATTATGCAGCCCCTTCGACATTTCCGTTTATGTATATTTATTTGATAGTTGCTTTCCCGAGGAAAATATCACTTCAAACTCTCCCAGCATCCAGGAGGTGCTCTGGTAACTGTGTTTTCAGGCTCTTACACTATAGAGAATCCTGCCTCCATCTCCTGAGCTCAGGGTCTGTGTTAACTACTGATAACAAAAACTTGTAGGATACTGATACACACTTGAGCTGCAAATGTATTCCTTTGTTTTAGGAAACAAAGCCTGATAAGAAATTGGGAGTGTCGATATGAGGTGCTTAGTGGCAGCAAACAGATACAAGCATCGAAAACTTAAAATTCAGACTGATGTTGCCATTTGCAGTTCGACGGGAACTGCGTGTGAGAACTTTAGCTTGCAGTTTATGTAAGTTACTGGTCACAGCTTCTCCACTGGCGTTACCTGCCAGCAGCTAAATGCAGTGAGGTATTGAAATCGGTATTGCTTCATTTAAAATCTTAAACGGTGTTAATAAACCCTCAAGAAGGAGGAAAGGTTCTCATGTTTTCATGTTAAAGCGCTTCCATTTGACAGCTTATCGGTGAGCAAGCAAATTGCAGCCAAGTGTTGGGAGTTTAAAAGATTTTTCTATTAAATTAATTTACAGTGCTCGTGTTCCTGCTGTTTAACAGCGTGGGGGGTTTTGTTGCAATTTTTTATATTGATTGACTGGCGCGAGATGTTTTTAAGTGGTCTACAAGGAGGGCACTGCTGTTAGTTACTAGTGGAAGGGGATGTACTAAAGTTAGTGATTTGTCCCCTAATACTCTTCACCACCCCCAGCTGCAGTTCTACTGCAGGATTTACTGCGTTTGCTTTAATAATTAGTAATACTTCTGAGCACAGTAAGAGGAGAAGCTGTCCTGGTGTAGGGCCTTAACAGTAAGCTGAGAAATACCTTAATAAAATAAGCAGCTGGGAAATTCCCCCCCAAAAACAGTGAAATAACAAAAAAATGGGTAAAAGTTCATGTCTCAGTCTCCGTGGATTAATACTATTTCTCCTCACTGTTCCTGAAGCTGGTAACAGCTCTGTCCTGTGTTAGAGCTTTGTTAGGGTAGCCCCACGGTGAGCTTGGCTTTCCGCTGTGCTTCCATCCCAGGTGAGAAATGCTTTGTTGTGAGCTCTGGGATTCTTTGGAGGGAAATGCCGCGACTGTTTTTAGCTTCCTCAGTTAAATGTCTGTAAACTCACAGGCACGTGAGCGGTGCGTGTGACCTCATTGCAGTGAGCTGTGGACATAAACTGGGGTGAGCACGCTGGCTGAAAATGAACTGGCTTGTGTTTGTACTTCGTATATCAATAGTTAATGTATGCTGGTCTTAATATTAATAGGTCTGGTCTTAATAGCCATTAACAGCTCCTGAAATGTCACATTTTTAATGCTTAAACTTCACCCTTTCAGAAATTAATGCTAGGATAGTATAATCGATAAATTCTTTATAAAGCTGAAGCTCGTTATTTTCCACCTCCTGAGTGGTTTTACCAGGCTGAGAAAAAATGCTTGATACACTTTGTCTTGTGGAAATTTTTCATTGTAAAAAGGCTGTGCCTACAACACGCACTTGAATTCCTAAACCCCATCTGTCCAGCTGCTTAATAAAAGCAGGTTCTGCTGAGCAGTGATTCTGTGCAGGCATTTGTCCCTCTTTCCCACACCCCAATTCTTTTAAGAAAGGCATTGAAACACTTGCAGAATGTTTCCTAGTGCTACACTTGGTACATAAATAGTGTCAAAGCTGTGCCCTGGCAACTGTTAATATCGAGTTCCATGCGAGAAATGCATGTTCTGACTGTTCAAGGAAGAAACTTTCGAATACGTAATGTGCGTCAGAGGCAGAGGTTTTTGATGTGTAGGACTTCCAATGTTTCAGCATTCTGGATTTTTTGTTTTACCGTGTAACTTTATCCATTAAACCACCAGAAAACCAATCTCTTTTTGGTGCTGCTTCAACCAATATATTCTAATATTTCTTAATACTACTGAAAGCTTTGTCAAGGTTCAAGTAGGTGTGTTTAGGTTAATCAGAACATTTTGGCATTACCCCTGAAGAAAAGGGAATCCCTGCCTCCTTTTTTAAACTGTAATTATTAAGCAAGAAGTTGTTAGCAAGGATGGAATGAAGCTACCCCTGCCTTACCCAAGAGTTTCAGGTACCAACCAACAGAGTATCTACCCAGCTTCTGTAAAGGTAATCACACGGCGTGTTTTTACAATCCACTTGAGGAAAGCACCAGGCACACAAATGCTTGTCCCAGGATAATTAAATGCCACTACAGATAGTTTGGGCAACATGTAGTTAGCCCAGCAACTTCAGCAGAATACGTTTGTTGATCAGTTGGTGGTGTTACTTTGCTGTCAAGAGAGAAACATCCCTGCCTGTACTGTAGAGTGAATACAGAACTTGCTTTCTTGCAAACCCAGGATGCTTGAAAGCTCGAAAGAAATACCCCAAATGCTCTGTATCATAATCCTAAGGAAATTTCATATATATAATATAGGTGCTCCTCTAGAAATGGGGTGTAGCTGCAAGGAAATACGGGTACTCCTGGCAGTTTAGTTGAGAAGAGTTGCCCGGCTGTTTGGTGGTTGTTTGGCTGATTGTTAAGAGATGTTTTTAAAATTCTGTGTGTTCTTCAGCGCTTTGGTGTTTAAAGTCCATCCAATCTAATTGCCTTTCCTCTCCCCCTTCCCTTCTGTCTTTCAGCAAACGAGGATTCAGTGTCCGATCCTTTGGAACAGGGACTCACGTGAAACTGCCAGGACCAGCACCGGACAAGCCGAATGTTTATGATTTCAAAACAACATATGATCAGATGTACAATGATCTGCTTAGGAAAGACAAAGAACTGTATCCCCGTGGCGTGGCCTTCTTAAAAAATCCAATATGCTTCATCCTTGAAAGGTGTAATTCATTATTTGGCATTATATATATATATTTAGAGAGAGAGAGAGTTGCTTGAGTGGCGAACTTAAAATGTTTTAAGTTTATAGGAGGTTTTTTACAATGGGCCTCTAAATGCTCCCTTGTAAGTTTCTATCGAGGTACAGTGCACGCATTCAGAATGCTCTTTGCTAGTGTGCTAACATGTTTAGCTCTTGAGTGAAAGCACATTAATACTATCACAGATGGTCTGTTTCCCTCCACTGCACTGAGGATCGTATTTTCTCGGTGCAAAGGCTGGCCTGATAAACGGATATGAGAAGAGCGACCGCCTCGACATTAATGTTGTATTTAGCTCAGACACACTGACAGGTAAGGTTTACAGTATACTTTCTCTGGGAGAGAGGATGCCTTCCGTCAAAGAGCTCACCCTTCTCACTCAGTTTCTTGATACATGATTTGGTTTGTCCACCAGAAACAAAAAAATAAAAGTCCTGTAGTATATTACAAAGGATAGACATGAGAGCCTGATAACATAGTTAATCCTGGAGAGCAGAGGAGATCGAGGTTATGCACACTACTTAAAACCCTGACTAATGTCAAACTCCGTGATTTTAGAACATCTAGATTTATGAACTTGGTGATTTTAGAACATTTAGATTGTCAAACTCCGTGATTTTAGAACATCTAGATTTAAAGTCGGTATTTCATTTGCAATGTCAGAGTGCTCATTTTAGATTCTTTTCTCAGCAAGGGATCTGATTTAATTTTTTTGATGCTAAATACGAAAGAGAGAACTCACCCTAATTAAGGGATTCAGTATATGCTGAATTTCTACATAAAAGATAGAGGACCTTTTAGAGTGAAGTATCCCAGAAATGAATCTCGGTAATTTAATAGAGCAGTCTTTGCACTTTTAGTGGTATAAATTGGGTTTTTTCCCCTAAAATCTTGAGTGTGGCCATCTGAAGATCCAACAGGAATACTAACAATGTTTCAATGTCTTGATTGTCCTCAAAACAGCCCAAGTTCCTTGCATATTTTTTTTTAAAAAAACCAGGTTGTTAGAGCCTAGGTAACTTGGAATGTTACCTCTCGTTAGGGGTATTGATTTCCTAATATCTAATTAGTTCTTTTTTTAAAAGAAAGCTCAATGTATAGTCTTAATGAATCACGTGTGCTGGGTTGTTTGGTTTTTTTTTATTCCCCTGCCTATAGAGAAGAGGAAACTTGCAAACCCGTCTTAACGAGGTATGCCATCTCTTGATTAAAGAAGAATTGCTTCAAAAGAAAATGATTGGAATTGAGAAATAATGTTTTTAACAAGCACTAATGACTTGCGATGTGCTCGGGGCGTTCTTCCTTGCTGCAGTAATGAACACAGTAATGCTTGAAGAGACAACCCACAGAAGCCTGCCTAGTCCCTCCCTGTTCAGCATGGTTTGGAGCAACCGTTTGGGTTCTGCTCCGTGCTGGAGACGGTTGCTGTGTTCCCCAAGTGTCAAACCTTTTCTCAAGATAGAAGAAAGCAAGTTTAAACAGTAGCAGTTGTAAGGGAGGTAGGGCGAGAACAATTGCCCCTACATCTTTGCATTTTTTTGTTTCTTAGATAATGCAAGGGAAGGTTTTCAGAGGGCAGACTGTCAGTGCAGAAAGCAACAGCTCCACTTCCAGAAATGGCTTTTAAGGGTAAAGCCTGTAACTGAAACCACAGCTACTCTCATCAGAGTTGTGGGGTGGCTTTTTGTGAGTCAGGATCATGTGGGCTCTCAGGTTTGTTTGGGTAAGCATGGGTGAGGCGATGGGCATGGAGACGCTACCTGCTGAAGGGCGGGAGGGCCTGGTCTCCTGACGGGCTTTGGGTGCCATTGGTGTGGGGAAACGAGGATAAGAGGGTGTGGTTGGTCGTATGATAGAGCTGCTTGTTCTGCTCCCCAGCCTTGATTTCATCAGCCGAGTGGAGATGACTCATCTGTAGCCCTTCCATGTGGTTTGAGGTAGTGTATCTCTGCTCGTTCCCGTATCCCGGTGGTGGGACACATGAAGTTTGAGTGCTCAGCATTCGGTTCTTCGTCACGTAGGGGTTATGTCCTTCCTCCAGTTCTGTGCCAACAGCGGTCCAAAGCACACTAGGGACTCTGTAAAATTGTGGCTGTAGGGCACTTGGAACATTCCCTGGCTGACCAAGTAAATGACCCCTGTTTCGGAAAGCAGTAGCCTCAGACAGAAATGAGCTTCTGCAGAAGCTCAGACATCAGTCAGAGCAAGGCTAAAAGTGCATTAGAGTGAAAAGATCCTTGAAACTCTAATTTGCTTGTGGAAAGGTGGGGAGATCTGTCAAACACCTGTTCTGCAGGGACTAAAACCACCTTCCTTGCAGCTAGTCAGTGAAATGCAGAGCCCAAGCTCGTGTACCTTGAAGGCATATGTTGAATTTCAGAAGCACAGGAATAAGGGATCAGTACAGAGTCAGCTGAGGGGGTGGTTACAGTGCATGTGAAATGGAATTACTTCAGAGTGGTTTAAGATGTGCTAGTTAAACTGTATAGTTAAAGTAACTATCCACATCTACCATTGCATTTTTAGAATATAAATTCCCAGAGTCACAGGAGGGTGGGGCTTGGAAGGGCCCTATGGGGATCATCTGGTCCAACTCCTCAGCTCCAGCAGGGTCTACCCAGAGCCAGGGGCCCAGGATTACAGTGTCTAGTGAGGTTGGAATCTCCAGAGGAGACTCCACAACCTCTCTGGGCAGCCTGGGCCAGGCTCCAACACCCTCATAGGAAAGAATTTTTTCTTCATGTTCAGGTGGAACCTCCTGGGTTCCACTTTGTGCCCGTTGCCCCTTGTCCTGTTGCTGTGCAACACTGAAAAGAGTCTCGCCCCATCCTCTTCACCTCTGCCCTTTAGATTTTTGGCATTCACAAGATCTTCACAGAGTCTAGGTGAACAAAATGGAAGTCTCTCCCTCCAGAAGATGAAGGCCAGCAGCAGTATGTTGTTGAGTAAAGTTGGCTTCACTGTAGAACTCTGTAGGAGAGAGGCTCTGTGCCTTTCCCAGAACTTTTGAGACACCATCTCCTGTGGCCGTGAAGAGGAATAAACACAAAGAGGCTGGGGACTAGCTGAGAAGAGGGAGTGTCCAGAAGCAGTGAGACCATACTGAGGAATAGTTTTCCTGTCTTTGTAGGGTGATGATGATCCTTTAGTGCTGGAATCTTAGCCAGGTACCACTACAGGCAGGATTTTCTTGCAGTAAAACTGCACGTCCTGTGTTGGAGTCAAGCTCAGCTTCATGGGGTGGTACAGTTTGAGTATTGATAGTCATCTCTTCCAGAAGGGTTCCTCTGCTCTCCCTTAGCACTAGTACTGGAGGGAAGGATTGAGTTTCTTGTGCAGAGTCTCTCTCAGCTGTAGCAGAACTTTACTTAGCATCGGCCACAGAGCTGATGCTTTGACTCTAGAGCCATCATGTAAGATAAGCCTTGTAACAATTTTGGGTGTGGAAAAGCAAGTGAAAATTCGGTGCTTCGTAATTTATTTTTTAATGACTTCGGTCTTAGNCCACAGAGCTGATGCTTTGACTCTTCGTAATTTATTTTTTCATGACTTCGGTCTTAACAATTCCTCGATACTACCAAAGGTACAAATCGGTGAAAGTGCCAATTTTTTTTTAAATAATCTGCATCTGAGATGGTTTCTATGTTACCCGCTTCCTTGAAGCATTTTGAAAACTCCCTTCTATATAGCTTTGCCCCCTGATGTCCGCATCCTAAGCCATAAAACATCTTCCAGCTACTTGCAGAGGAGCATTTTGAAACTTCTAACAGAGAGAAGTGAGAGGTTGTTGGGAAACTTTGGATGCGTTTGGAAACATGATCAATATCCTGCATCTTGATAGAAGGAGGATCAGAAAGATGTGAAAGGTAAGAGAAATCCAAATAAGGTGGCCAGTGCTACCATTTTACACTGGGCATACTCCTGGTACTCTCAGAGTACATGGGAGTGCGCAGGCATGTGCTTCAGGCATTGGCAGAATTGTGTAGATCGCAGTGTTTTGTGAAGGACAGCGCGTATCCTTCAGTGTATTTCAAATATCGTTGTTCTGGCACTTTGCATCCAGGTGCCAGATTGATTAGAGTAAATAGGGGAAGGTTTCAGCTATGGATCATCATAGAGAGAAGTATTTAGTAGCACAAATTAGAAGTCCAGCATGGGAATGGCAGGAGAGGTGTGTGTCTGTTTCTTAATTTCCACCTCGGTATGAAAAAATTGGCTGACACAACTCTATAAAATCGCACTCAAAATAGAGACTAGTTGCTGGCCTGGAATTCTTGGAAGATCTTGTTCGTACGTGCTGCTAGTGCATGTGCAAGAAGTGTCGCGAGGGCTTCGTGTCCCAGGCAGAGCTTAAGTCAGCCCTGGGAAATTCACAGACTCTTTCAAAACATTCTGCCATAAACTTGTGAGAGAGAGTCAGCAAAAGAGGCAATCTAATAGAAATAGAAATACGCAGTTAAATGCTTCATTTTCCCTTTACCTTCCCCAAATGGGATGCTGCTGCTTTACGGGATACTTATTTTTGACTGAGTTAAAGGTAGTGAAAGTAACGTTAAAATCAGAAGTAGTATTAATTAATGAAGTCAGGTTTTAGGATGTATCTGAGAAATTCCAACTGTCTTGCTGCCTTACACCTCTAATTGGCATAGCATGGATACCATTTCAGGAGAAAAACCCCCAAAGTGAGTAAAGTAGGATATCTTCAGAAGATAAGGAGTTGAGGTGAGAAGGTGGCGTCGCTTCGCTGCTTCCCTGTGACAAACAGCATTGGTAGACCAGAATCTTTAGAATTTAATATAAGAACAGATAGATACTAACGACCACTGTGAGGAGGGCTCCTTGTGTGAAGCGTTTACCCAAGGCACACAAGTGCGTACGCAAGCTTTGCGGAAATTGCTTGTTAATTAGCCCATGGGTTAACCACATCCCTCTGTTCTTCAGTGTCCCGGTCGCAGTGTTGCACTGAGGAGCCTTTGCTGCGGACCTCATCCAGCAGGTTTCTTGCTCTGCATGCTGCTGCTAAAAAAGTGGTCCTGCTGTCTTTCTGAACGCGTTCGCAGGTTCCCCAAACGTGTGAAATGAAATGGCTTAATTGATTTCAGTTAATAGTCGCGTTTCGCTTTAGTGGAGTTAACTCTCTTGAGCTGAAAATCACCGTTGAGTTTTGCAGAACAAAGCAACGACAGCAACGGAAACCAATTCGAAAATAGCAGTTGCAGACCCTGTTTTTCTGAGGCAGCAAGTGGAATGACTGGTTTTTCTCACAGACCTCTCTACACAAAGCCACCTCCAAGTACTTCTCCCCCACCTGATGCAGAGTATTCTGAACTCCACATTCCTTTCTAAACATGCACCTTGGATGGCCCAAGGTGACGGTCATTCCTCTCTGCCCGTTCCCGAATATCAGGCTCTGAGGTTGAACTCCCTGCTGAGTTCATAGAGCATTCTGATTGCAGCTGGAGCTCTGCAAACCAATAATTCAGTGATGTACTGGGGGAATTAGTCTCAGTGTGAGGGTCTTTAGGCAATATGCCGTATTTTATCCCCCTGAAAATAGAGAGGTGCTGCCTATCCCTGCTGAGAAACTCCACGTCACCTTCCTGCTAGATCCTGCTGTGTGGTGAAGAGGAGAATCCCTGTGCTCCCTTTCATTCCTCGTAGACGGGTTTAGAGGTTGTTCTAAAGACCATCTTTAGTTTCCTAAAATGTTGGCTTCTGAAACAGAACGTGGAAGAACCGCTGTTCTCAAATAGGGCTAACCAGAGGAACGGGTGGATTGTTAGCAGGCGTAGATGGGGAGGGAGCGCTAACGTGAGTCATTACAAAAATTAATTACAACAGGAGCGAGTTTTATATAACCGTAGGAGCATGTTCTGTACAACTTTCACAGTTACAAAAATACCAACCAGACCCTGGAAAGCCTGATTAGGAGAGAGTGTAAATATGCAAGAGCATGTGCTTGAGTGTTTTGTTGGTGGGCTTTTTTTCCCCCTCTGTTAATTTTCATAGTACCTGAATGCGATAACACGTAGCATCCGTAGGAGAAATTGTTGTTGTTGTTGTTCTAAATGTGCCTGTCACTTCTTTTTAACATCCTCTCCCCAGCTGATCTGACAGAGAGAATCATCACACGATGTTCAGAGGCTGGCTGATGTGCAAAAAGCTACGTGCTTTTTTTTTTTTTTTTCCCCTAGGTGGTTGGTTTTTTTTCCATAATGAATTTCCAACAATAGCTCTCACGAATTTATAGCCAGAAATACCTTTTTGTAAGAATCCAATTTCCTAACAAAACCCGCAATCTACATTTTATTGAATTTCATAGTCTGCTAACCACCAAACCTTTGCCTCTTCATTCACCTACACAAGCAACACTATCAGCAGAGCAGGGAGTTGGACATCTGGGAAAGCAACGTAGTCGTTGTGGTTCTCTTTCAGTATGGGAGCGATGTATAGAGACGTTGGAAAAATAGTGCTCTAAGGTAGGGAAAGTTCTTATCTTTCTAATTCTAGCCTGAGTGTGAGAGGGAGAAGAGGGAACACATCAGCATTACCCTGCTGATGTTCAGGCAGTGGGTAGAATCTGCTTGTCTTTGCTTTGCCAGCTCTGAGTTTGTGAACAAAACCAGCCTGGGGTGGGAATTTTAAATTTGAATTAGCAGAAGCTATGAATTTTTTTAGGGATTTGATGTAAACACACACACACACAAACCCTTTTTTACTATATTTATATCTTCTTCAAGACATTGTTATGGGATTTACTTAAGTAAATGGAGAGAATGCACAGTTAGTAACGCTAGAAATAACCAGGTAGAGCTCTCTCCGTGAGAAAGAGCAACAACGCTGTGTCTGTTGGAAAAGCTCCACTTGTATCAACACCTTTTTCTATCAAGTCTGCCCATTCCTGAGCTGTCATGCATAAATTCCGTTCTATTGTGGCTCTGTTCAGCACAGTTCCTCCAATAAAGGTGACACCTGAATGGGACTCGCCGCTCAAAATGCGATGGCTTTACTACACCGATAGTTTGCAGGAGGTGAAGGCCTCGTGGAGAAACGTTTGCATGTGGTGGTGACATCCTGAGCGTGGTAGCGTTGAGACGGCTGCTACGGCCGGGCAGTGTAACAGCACTGAAAGCCAGGGGAAAAATTTGCAAGTGCCTTCTGGAGAAGTGACTGCTACAAAGAGTGAGCAGAGACCCATAGGATAGGGAGCGTGGAGTTGAAATCTGTTGGAAGGAAAGCAGAGTCTGACTTAAAAGCTTCAACATCTGGCAGTAGAGTGGAAGCTGTTGGTAACATTGTCCTATCTTGGCGTTCACCTGAGCTCCTGAAGAGAGAGAAGCTGGGTCGTGATGATGCATTGGAAACAATCATGCAGATCACATCCCCCTGCTTGCTGAAAGGACGGTGCGCTGGGTGGTTTTTTTTTCTGATGGAAAAGGTTTCAGGCAACCAAATATGAAAGCATCATGAATGTTAACTGCTTATTTCAGCCTCCTTTTATAGGCAGATGGACCCATGGAAAAAAAAACCATAGCTGTAAGTTGGCAGCAGAAAGCTTGACTGTGTGGGTTTTTTGAATATGCGTAATTCTGTCTCCAAGCTCAGTCAGGGAAGCTAGGGGACAGATGCCAGCAACATTTTATCCTAGAAAGGGAAAAAAAAAGAACCCAAAAAAAGTGTGTGGGATGTTGTGGATTTTTTATTTTATTTTTTTTTTTCCTTTGAACTGCATGATGTAGAAATGAGGATTGTGGAGCCCAGAAAGGACTCGCCTTCAAACAGAACAAAGCATCGTGACCAGATGTTTGTTTGGGGATGGCTGTTGCAGTCATTTGCCTGCTTTGCAGATAACCAGGATGCCTGCATTGAAGTGGATTTTTTCCAAGCCTGCCAAAGCCCGGGAGAGTTTAGAGGGGTGCTGTGAGGAGGCTGTGGGTGCTGCTCTGCAAGAGCTGCTTTGGGCAATAAAGGACAATCCTTTGATTAGATAGCGAGGAGTATTTTGGGGGAAAGAAGAGTGGTAAAAAGGCTTGGGAATGACCTGAAGAGAAGTAATACAGTAGAAATCAGTTGACTGAGAGAGAATTAACAACATGTGTTTGTGATGAACAGTGGGTCATTCACGTGATTTCAGAATTGAAATTTTCTGTAGTCAAGTGCAGTGGTGCAGGCACGGAAGAGAACTGAACATGTTTTCCATATAAACTAGACTCTAGCGGGTAGAAAGGCGGGTTTAATTTTTACTATGGCTTGAACACTTGGAAGACTTAAAAGCTTTTTGGAGGTGGTTTGCTTGAGAACTGTTGAAGAGCGCTTTGAAACGTTGGCAGGGGCAGATCTGGCTACCCAGGGCAGTAGAACTTGAGGCAGCAGAGGACAACTGCGAAAAGGTAGAGAGAAACTTGCTGGGCTTTCGTTACAAAAGATGAGGGCTCTTCCCTGGAAAGAAATCAGGTACTCGCTAGGGATGTATGTGACCTTTGCAACAAGGAAATAAGACGAGACAGCCTCTTACATAGTCGCTACTAATGATGGAGGGGTTTTTTTCCTCTCAGAATCCTTCTGTTATCTCACGAAATTACAGGCCGTTTTCCTTACAGCTGTTTTAATTTAAAAATATCGACTTAGATGATAAAAATACTGCTGCTTCAAAGCAAGGGAGGGATGCATCAGTTTCCAGGCTTTCTCAATTCAGACCTTTTCCTGGTATTCCCAATTTACCCCTGAAACTTTGCCTTCAGCAGGAGTTTGGCTTTAGTCAGGTGAGCAGATGGGTGTGACATCCAACCCTGGTGTGCTCCTGATGAAGCCGCACATCCCAGAAGGCTGAGAAGACGGTGGGATGAGCGAATCCTGCCTGAAAGAGGGATGCAGGATGTATTTGGGCCTCAAGGTTACAGCACCAGCATAAATATAGCTCCCCGGCAGCATCGCAGATTCCTTTCACACAGTGAGTGAAGCTCTGACAGGCATAAAGTCAGTGTTTTTCTCCATTCCCATTTATATATCTTGGGATATTTTTAAGGCATTGCGCTTCTGTGATTTTATTCCACTGGCTTTGGACGTTGGGTTGCATAAACCCGCGGCCCGAGTAGGTCTTGAGGCAGGTGTAGGGTTGACACTAGAAACACCATATAATTGACTTTCAAGATAGAGGCCCCCGGAGTGAGGGGCAGTGACTTAAGGGAATGTAGGACATCCTGCTCACGCAAACAGCCAAGTCGGTGTGTTCTAAGCATTATGGATATAAAAATAGTTGCCCAGGAAAATGTTGTCCTTCTGAGGAGCTCAGCTCTTAAGAGTGGCTTTTAAAACTGTCTCTGCCTTTGTGCTAGTGACAGTGACAGGTCTCTGAAAACCAGAAGGTGAATGAATTCCCCTGGTGGGGATCGTGCTGCCACCTTAGGAATCTCTTTAGCGGTCACCGATCTTTTGATTTGCAAACGGAATCTTACTTTAAATATACCTTAATAATTTAACTCGTACTGGTCGTTTGCTCAAAACCATGACTTCTCTTCAAGTAAAGGTACTTAACTCAAGCAACTTCAGATACACACAGAATGGGATTTTACACATGTTGGACAGAAATAAGAGAATCAAGCCACGGCCAGAAAGATTCCAGAACTGCAAAGACGTTTTTGATTTGATCCTAACGTGTGAAGAAAGAGTCTATGATCAAGTAGTAGAAGGTAAGGACCTCGAACTGATAAACCAACTTAACTTTCAGTGCCTTTTTTCCCTCCCCCCCACTCCCTGAAGTCCTTCACAAATCTGGAAACATCTCTGCCTCCTCTGCCTGCTGCTGCTGGAACACCAGCCGGGGCAAGAGCTCGCAGTCCATTGACGTAGACTTCACCTGCCAGCAAAGTGATGGCTGAATGGCTTATTTCTAAAAGCCACTGGTGTTGACAGCTGCGCGGAATGTAGAACAGCTTTACGGGCTGACGTGAGGAAATAGCAAGCGTTTGGAGAAACTCAGAATGCAAGTTGGGTTTGAAAATGCTCGCGCATCTAGAAGGCTTGCAAGTTGTGTGCCATGAGCATTTATTTCACCTTGGGTTGTTGGAGAAACAAAATCTTAAGTGGTCTTCCTTATGCAGCGTCCCCTTCCCTTCTCTGCGGGAGGCTTCCTGCCACCTACCCAGCAGTTCATCCACAAGAAATACCTCCTGTACAGGTGGAGAAATTTCTTGAGTGCAGTTAACCCCCTGCAAACATGCTACAGCTTTGCCCTTAACTGAGCCACAGGGAGATATGCCAGAAGATAGTCCCTCTGGTAGGATTGGGTTCTGCATGACCACGATGCAGCAGCTTGATGTGAGCTCACCAAAGCCACGGGGTTTCAGCAGTGACTGCATTAGCTCCTGGGATGAGAACTCTGCCTCTCTGGAAATGCTGGATGCAGCTTTCTGTGGGGTTTAAGGTGTTCCCTTGGCACGGAAAGACCAGCCAGTGGAATTAGTATCATACGCATGATTTAAAAGGCCTTTTGAGTCCTCAGTGGTCATGTCACAAGCAATAGAGGGCACATTAGCATTCCGAATGTCTAAGTGAAGTGCTTGAAATACGTTAGTAAGATCTGAGAGCAGCTGCCCTGGTACTTGAATGGATCTTCAGCAAGTTCAGCGTGTTTCGCAGAGCTTTCACCCTGGTTCAGGTGAGTATCCTGAGGAAGGGAGGTGAAGAGCAACCGCTTGCTAACTTCCCAGCTCTGCATCTCTCTAGCTTTGTGGCAATGCCCTTCATAACTGACCAAGGAACAAGGCTCCGGTGCTACCAAACGGCTTTGGATGTGACAGCTGAAATTTTGAAATGGAGCCCATGAGAGGTTTGGCAGAATGAAGCTGCAGAATGGAGTTAGGAGAGAGCAACTTGTAGCATGTGATAAGAAGGTTATGTTAGCGAGACATTACTAAGACATGGGTGGGTTAGTAGGAAGAGGATGTTTTATTTCCCCCCCTTCAGCCCTTGTTAGTTTTGAGAATCTCTGTCTTGGTTTTCAAAGACTGTCAGAGTAAGGTGAGCAGGGCAAGCAAACTTGTCATGACCCTTCCACAAAATGGAATTCTTTTGTTTCCAAAATCCCTTTGTTTTTGAAAACGGACTATGGTTTAAGACAATATTAAATTAAAAAACCCCACAAAAAACACGAACAAGTTTGGAGGAGGCAGAGGTGCACAGTGTCCATGTATTTTTAAAAGCCTCGTGTGTACTCTGTATAAAATATGATACCGTTCCACACAAAGTTTTGTCATTACGTGTGTTCTGTTTTCAAATAGATTTAAATTCCAGAGAGCAGGAGACGTGTCAGCCAGTACATGTGATCAATGTGGACATTCAGGATAACCACGAGGAGGCCACCCTGGGTGCTTTCCTTATCTGTGAGCTCTGCCAGTGTGTAAGTAGAAAGGACTCATTGCCTGGGGGTGCCTTGGACACAGCTGACTGTGCAGGGGTTGGGGCTGGCCTAGTTTTTCTTCAAGGTGCTGCGTATTGCAACGGAGAACGCATCCGTGTCCGAGTTGATGAGCGATAGACGGTGATTTCAGTGCGGCAACAGGATTTGGTTTTTTTAGAATAATCGAATTCTCAGGGTTGGAAGGGACCTCAAAGCTCATCCAGTCCCACCCCCCTGCCCTGGCAGGGACACCTCCCGCTAGAGCAGGTTGCTCAGAGCCCCGTCCAGCCTGGCCTTAAAGGCTGCCAGGGATGGGGCTTCCACCACCTCCCTGGGCAACCTGGGACAGCGTCTCAGCACCCTCATGGGGAAGAGCTTCTTCCTAACACCCAGTCTGAGTCTCCCCAGCTCTAGTTCTGCTCCATTCCCCACAGTCCTACCAGTACCCGATAAGAAAAGTCCCTCTCCGACTTTCTTGTAGCCCCCTTCACATACTGGAAAGCCACAATAAGGTCTCCTCGGAGCCTCCTCTTCTCTGAATAACCCCAACTCTCTCAGTCTGTCTCCATATCAGAGCTGCTCCAGCCTTTGGATCATCCTCATGACCCTTCTTTGGACATGCTCCAGCACGCCCAGATCTTTCTTTTAACTCCTGGTCTTAAAATCCTTCCCAAATTCAGAAAGCTTCAGATGCTTCAAGGAGGTGGAATTTCACCTGTCAGTTCAGTGTGCGTGTCGCTCTTCTGGAGCTTCCATTTGCTACCTAGCGAGGATAGGTGGAGCCTACTCGACAAAGTACTGGTTAAGTGCCAGTTCAGTGGGTTGGGGAAGGAAGGGTGTGCGGATAAACGTGATGCAGCGGAGATGTACACCTGGGAATCTCCGTAAAGCACCCAGAGCTTAACTGTCGGGTGCAGCCTGCTGGGCGAGATCTCGCACTGAGCCAAACCCAGGGAATGATTACGGTTTAAACTGCAGCATATCCTCGGAGTCCAGTTGCTTAGTGTTTTTTTTTTTCTCTTCTAGATACAGCACACAGAAGACATGGAGAATGAAATAGATGAGCTGTTACAGGAATTTGAAGAGAAAAGTGGAAGGACTTTTCTTCATACTGTCTGCTTTTATTAAAGCACATCTGTCTCTTAGGCCTTAATACAGAGGAGGGAAGCATGTGTTTCAAGTACTGATTATACTGTATTTTCCTGGAAAATGAATATTGAACTTGCGTTCGTTTGTTTGTTTCAGAACTCCTTTTTCAGTGTCTTTTTTTGTTTTGTTTCAGGTATTCTGTCACAGGTAGGCAGAGATACTGGTTGGGGTTGTACATAGGAGATGACTAAAAGTATGCACAAAGGCCACCTATTTAAAAAAAGAAGAATCAAGGGGTTTGTTGGGTTGTTTTTTTTTTTTTCTTTAAATCCTACTTTAATTATTCCAAGTAGGTTTTTAATTATAAAGAGAATGTTTCTTGAATATAAGTTTATAATGTATTTTTCCAGCTTACAAATTTATTTTATTTCAGTTGTGCTTTTTTTTTTTTAATTATTATTATTATTATTATTGTTATGTTCATGTGGCAGAATGGCTGGACTACGTGAGGATATGAATGGAACAGTGGAAAACGAGTATCTGTATATTATTAGCTATAAAGTTGGAAGCATCCAATAAAAATGAAAAACCTCTTAAGCTTGTCTGTTTTCAAAGTAGAAGCTAAGCCTGGCTGTTCCCTGGGAGGTGAAACGCGGTGTCTGCAGTAGCACAAGAACGCTTCTTCATCCAGAGTGACGGCAAGATCATCCTGATGGGAATCAAAAGACCTCAGCCGTGTCCCATCTTCAGAAAGGTGGAGTGTGTGGGCAGCCCCTTAGGATTTTTGGTGGTGTGCTGAGGAGATCCCTGTGCTTTTCAGCACTCGGATGTGCGAGGGCAACTTCTTAGACACGTTAGAAGTGAGGTAGTCGCGTGAAATGGGGTTTGAGCTCTTGGCTTCTCTCCCTCGTTCTGTCGCTGACCTCTGGCAGCTCACGTGAAGCACCTAATTTTCCTGAACTGGAATCGTTTCGCACGTGCAGAAGGTAGCGCTAAATAGTTTTAATTTAGGGCACTGCCACCCCTCTCTGCAGACACCTTGGGCTGTGTGTCTAGTAACTCCTACGGCAATGCTACTTAACCTCCTTCAGGGAACGCACTTGTAGATTAAAAGGCATCTGCTCCGCACCTGGAAACCCCAAGTCCGTGTCCGAAAATACTTCTGTGCAGTTGCAAATCCTGAAGTCTTGAGTCAGGCCCCCCAAGAACACTTCTCCCCCTCTCTGGTCCTGGGACCTAGGGGTTGGCTGTGGTTTCAACTGCCTTGTGGGAAAACTTAGACCTCTGCCAGCTCGATCGGTGTCCTGGACAGTGTCCAAATGGGTCATTGCATCATACTTGGGTCTCAGGAACGTTTAATATCCTTGAATTACCTGTGCCGGGTTTTTTTCTTGCCTGTTAAAAACTTTAAAGCGAAAAGATTTTGCGGGGGATGAATGAATAGATGAGAGCAATTAGGGGGTGGGGAGCTTGGAGCAGCAGTTGTGGTGAGGCTTGCAGAGCGTGTGTTCTCTGGTTGCCTTGTCCTGTCCCATTTTGTTTCTGGAGACTCTGGATTTGAAGGGTTTCGCTCAGCCTCCTCTCTGCTTCTGCTCATTTGTCTGTCTGATGCCATCGCTGGTTACCATGGGGATATTTACAGCCAGAGGAAGATGATTCTGTAAGGACTGAACCGCTTTGGTTGATCTCTTTTAAAAGGCATTTCAAGCAAGCGCCGTCCTGAGTAATTTTGAGCAGCTTTCCTCCCCTGTACAGTACCAGCGCTGAGGTCTGCTCTGGGGCAAGGTGAAAAACGCGGAGAGTGTTTGAAAATGCTTTCTGCTTTCAACTTAATTCACCCTGAACAGAGCTCCCTGCTGGTATTTTCTAGAAAGGCAGTAAAATCCCAACCGGGCTGGTTTAACCCGTGTTGGTGTGCGGGTGGAGTCTCCTTTTTATTACGTAAAGACGATGCTTCTCGCGCGCGTAATTGGCAGAGGATTCTGGTGGCTGCCGTGCTAAGTATGGATTAATTAGAACTTGGCTCCGTCTCTGCAACTTCAACCCCTGTGCGGAAGGATGTTGGAGTGGATGGAAGGATGGATGGCTGAGCTGGATGGACAGGCAAGTATTCCCAATGGTCCACAGGCCAAAGTATTCCAGATTTCTGTGAGCAAAACGCGTTCCCCAGCCGAAGCTGTTCTTACCCTGGCACATCACTTCTCAATTAACCTACAGGCTAGTGAAAAATGTATATATTTATATAGTTTATCTCCATCTGCTTCATCTGCGTTGAAATCCACCAGCTCAATTTATACAGGAATTCTATGGGCGTCCTGTTCTCGGCTGAGGAATACATTTAGACACACACAAATATACGTAGGGATAAAATAAACTGGCTGAACGCGAGGTCAAGGTTATTTTCAGTATCGAAATTTCAAGAGAAACTTCGGTTTAGAGAAAATGGGGAAAAAACCCACCGTATTTTTCCTATAAGAGTGGGGTGGTACAGATGATGTGGTGGTGGTGGTGGTGGTGATGTGCTCTTCCCTGCCTTGTAGATACACCGATCCACCTCTTGGGGAGTATCTGTCTGGAGATTTACTCCTCCTGGTGAGCATCAGTGAAGGATGGTCCATTTCTTCTGAAGTCCTGTCGTTGGCCTTCTTGCTATTTAATGAAACAACGAAGGGTTAACACCTTGCGCACTGCGACTGTGCCCAATTTGGCTGTGATGGGAGATTTTTGCTGTAAATAAGAGGTTTTTTCAGCTCTCCAGGCTGATCTCCCCGTTCCCAACGTGGGTCTCTCCTCGTTTCTAAGCGTAGTGATTCTCTTCGTCAGCGTCTCTCGCTTCTTGGACATCCCATGAAAGGCCGGATGGGTTAAAGAGCAGGATCTGTTGAAGAGCGTTTACGAAATTCTGGTCTCTTGGTGCCGTGAAGTTGATGCAGCTTCTGCGGGGGCAACTCTTTGCCAGGAAGACTTCTCGAGGTTTCCATCTCTGGCATCTCAGCCCCTGCAGCCCCTCTGCAGAGCCCCGCTCACCTCTGGTTTGCAGCCTGGTTTCCTTTCACGCAGGTCGCTCTTGATTTTTTTTTGCGCCTGTTTTCTGCGTTTCTTGCCTTGCTGGAGACCTTGATAACGTTGCTGATCCTTCCTACCTGCGGGAGGTACCGGGCGCGAGGCGCAGCCGGGACTGCGGCGTGCACAGAACACGCTGATCGGGAGGGTGATGGTTGGGATCCCGTCAGCCGGGGCTTTGGCTCCAAAAGGACAAGGAGGGAAGATGACTCCTCTAGAACTGTGCTGAGAGGCTCGGCTTCTACCCAAATCAATGCCAAACCCTCTCCTCAGCTGCCCCTGCCTGGTTTTTGGGGATCGAGGGGGGCTCAGATGCATTGACTGATGCCCAGGCAAAGCTTCACTTACCCCAAATTCCTCCAGACTTGTCGTCCAACCGTCGGTTCTCTCCTCTGACTTTCCTCGGCTGTTACTTTAAAAAATCCCCATGTTTTCTGCCACTAGCAGAGTAACCAGCTGCATTAGCTCTGCATTCCTCTCACTGAGGGCTGCGTATAGATGGTAAGAAACCACCTCCCGGCTCCGTGAGAAGCCAGAACAGCTCCGGGCCGAGGGTTGTTGGAGAGGGAACCCTGATGGAAGGGGCAGGATTGTGGCGAGAGGCTCCTTGATGCTCTTTTGCGTGAAGCGCCGCCTTTATCAAATGCTTCGTGTGTGTGGTTTAATTTTAAAGGGGAGGAAAAAAACCCCAACCCTACCCAACAAACCCCTGCAATGCAATCTGTGCTCTAATTTGAGGACACCATTTAGTGATTTTAATTGTGTGACAGTATTTTGGTATTTCCAATACCCGGTAGTAGGTTAATGACTGTTCCTTGAAGAAAGGAGTTTATATAACACAAGTCATTATATAAGAAGGCTGGTTGTGGCCTGAGGAGCCGCAGGAAAACAAATAGGCGAGGATGCAAAAACCCAGAACAGGCAAACTCTGCTTCTGAGGGCCCGGAGAAATCAAAGGCACTCGGGTTCCGGCAAGGTGAAGTTAACCTTGAGGAAGGCTGAGGACGCGGAGGTGAAGGCACCGCACGACTCCACAGAACGAGCGCCGAGCTCTGTGCTACCACGCAGCTCCCACGTGGTGGCTGTAATCTCCTCTGCTCACCCAGACTGCGCGGCTTGTGGTTAAATAAGAACAACAAGCCAGCACGCCAAAAAAAAAAGTTATGGGCTGGACACTTGTTTTCTTTTATGTTTCATAGAAGCTCCTAAACGTGGCCTGAGCTGGACTGACCCAACAGCGTGGAGAAATAAAACCGCGGGAGAGCCTGAAGCGCGACCTTTAGCGTGGACCTCAGATCTCCCGCGGGTAGCCGGGACAGAGGTTTTATTTCTGTCACAAAAGTGAGTGTGTCTCCTGGCTCTGCATCACCCCAATACCTCTCGGGGGCCAAGTCCAGGGGAGATGCTTGGGCAGAGGTGGGGAATTGCTCCCAGCTTTATTGCCAACAACAGAAGGGCTGGGCACCCACAGCCTTCCTTGGGTGCCCTTTGGGGCATCTTCCCTGAGGCTGAGCCTGCAGGAGGACCCAGCTTATCCTGGGGGACAAGGAGCTGGGGAGCTCCCCCAAACCCCAAACCGAGGGGCTGTGGCAGCAGCTGCTGGAGGGAGGTGTGGTGCGAAGCAAGCGCAGGGGTGCAGCGGAGTTTGGGGCTCCCATCCCACCACATCTCACCCACCCCATCCCATCTCACTCACCACATCCCACCCATCCCATCCCATCTCTCCCACCCCTTTTCCTTACATCCCTCCTGCATCCCGCCCCCTCCCCGGCCCGGGGCCACACGCAGCCCCCCGGAGGGAGGGTTGGCTTCGGGGATCTTGCGGAAGGGATGGGGGGGGGATGATGATGATGATGGTGATGATGATGGTGGAGCTGGTGCTGGTGCTGCTGGCGGTGCTCTGGCGTTCGGGGTATTTGTGTTCGGCAGCGCTGATTTTGGGGAGGGTCGAGCAAGAGGATGCCATGAGGCTCCCCCGGACTGGGTGATTTTTTTTGCAGCCTGCCTCCTCCTCCCCCAGCCTCCCTCTCCCTCTCTCTCTCTCTCTCTCTCCTCTCCTCTCTCTCCTCTTCCCCCCCTCCTCGGGTTTTTTTTTGGCTGGCTCTCTTTCCAGTTGCTGCATGAAGGGCTGTGCTGGTGGCGGTGTGTGCCCGCTCCCGGAGCCGTGGCGCACCTCCCTGGGCTGAGGCCGGGGAGAAGCCGGGGCGAAGGAGGGTGGGGGGGAGGAAATCGCATTTTATTCCCTTTTCATCGGTTCATTTATTTATTTATTTATTTACTTACTCGGGATATTTTTTTAATTATTACTTTTTTTAAAAAAAAAAAAAATAATTATTTTGCCCGTCACGTCCGTCCTAGAAAAANTTTGCCCGTCACGTCCGTCCTAGAAAAATAAAATAAGAATAATAGTAATACTAATAATAATACTTATTAAAAAAAAAAAGCCGAGGGGCAGGGGCGAGGGAGCATCCCCGGGTGTCGTGTGCGGGGGGCTCCCCGGCCCCGCAGAGCGCGGCGAGCGCGATGCGCCCCGACCTGAGCTCTGCGGAATAACGCGGGGCCGACCGCTGCCGATTCCCTCTTGATGTCCATGAATGCAAACACCATGATTTTCATGATCCTGGGCGCCTCTATCGTTATGGTAAGAGATTTCGCTCTTTTTTTTTTTTCCTTTCCACACCCCCCAACCCTCCCCCATCC
>WEIS01076882.1:486-12225 GCA_013389965.1 Todus mexicanus | reverse complement strand
CACCCCGAGCCCCTTCCCAGCTCATCTCCCGGCGCTGCTGGCTGGACAACCATTTTGGCATTCCGCCTGCGTCTCACCTTCCCCGGCAGCTCCTGCACCAACCCAGCGGGGTTTGGGCTTTGGCCGGTTTCATTTTTAAGGTTGTTTTTTCCGGAGGAAGAGTTTTTTTTTCCGTGGGCCTGGAAGTCCCATTTTCCTCGGTGCGCGCGCGCGCGTCCCTCCGCGAGCCCTGGGAAAGTGAGTAACTTCCATTTAGACGCTCGTCATCTCTCCTTTGTGGTGTTCCTCGGGGGGGTGTCGCTGCTCTGGGATGTTGCACGGTTTTAAACGGGGGCTTGGAGAACCCGGAGGACCTGTGCCCGCTGCTGCTGAGGACGGTGTCACTTTGAGATCTCGGACTGGCTTTTAATTCCCCCGTGGCTTTTCTCCCGAGAGTCGCCAGGCTGCTGGGCAGAACCCACGGAGGCAGCTCGGGCTGTGGTTTTTGCGGAGCGTTTTTAGGAAGCGGAGAGCGCCGGGGTGGGTTCCGTGCCAGGAGTTGGTGCCTTTGCCGCGTACAAGTCGACGGCCGCGCAAACGCCTCCCGCTCGATTAATTCTCCTACGGAGCGTCGCGCTTCTTGCGCCGTGTGCGATCGCCGAGGGGCTCGCCCGGTCGCGAGGCTGGGGCTGTGTCAGAGCCTGGGGAGGGGAACTGCTCCCTTCTCCGGGGGACTGGTGTCCCTGATCCTTGCCCTGCTCTCCCAGAGGCCTCGTTCCCCTCCTGGAGCTGGCGACTCGCCGCCTGCCAGGGAGTTTCGCGCCTGGCTGGGGGGAGGAAAGCGGCGCGAGGCCGTGCCAGCAGAAGGACGTTGCTGGGGGAGCCCTCCCCTGCCACAGCCAGGGTTTAGATGGAGCTTTGCTCCTCTTGGAGCTGCGTCTGGAGCCAGCTGCAGCCCGTCTCCCAGGCGGCACATCCCTCTGGTGTCCCTGGCGTGGGAGCTGAGCTGGAACCGGGGCCGCGCAGAGCTTAATGGAGGGGAAACTGCTTTGCCCTTCCACTTGGCTCCGTTCTGCAAAGGTGCTCGGTGCCTTTCTCCTCACATTCCTGTGAAGGTAGAAGCGGCACCTCCAGGGCCAAACGCAGCCAGGCCCTGAGTGATCCTGGCAGCAGACTCTAAATCCCCGGCTCCTTGGGCACCTCAGGAGCCTCTTCTGTGTTAAGGTCAATCGGGAAGACCGTGGACAAGAAACATCTACCGTGGCTTTCACTTTTTTTTTTGGCAGGGATTGGCTTTTTCTCAGACTTGTTTGGGGTTTTTTTTGGAGTCTTCGTGACATTTTTCACTAATCCAAGAGTTTTCCCTCTGCCTCTCCAGCCAATTCTTCATTTTCCTCGTCACAGCTGTGCTCAGAGGCGGTGAAAATTCGCTGCAGGTAATAGACTTGAACATCATCCGGAGTGACCAAGGAGCATCAGGTCTCCCTGGTGGCGTTGGCAGAGCGTCCCTTCTCCCCAGGTCTGTTCACTGGGCAGGGGCGCTCCTCGCTCCTCTCGCCGCACGCCTGCAGAGATGCTGTTGAGGCAGATGAATTAGCCATGGCACTCTCCCCAGACATACTCAGGTCATTTCTTCGAAAGTGCACGACGCAGCTTCCAAATGATCAAGCGTGGGTCTGGGAGGAGGCAAAAAAACACCCCCAATACCACAAAAAAGCAGAAGTTCACCAGTTGCCTCGGGTATGGAGACGCGATGGCTCTTGCCAACAGAAGGAGTCCACCCGTCTCCTCCACTCCTGGAGCTCCGTGGGCTCTCGTTGCGCGCGAGCGCCGGGTTCAGCGCATTCGTGGGAGACGCTGGCGCGAAGCATCCCTAAGCTGTGGGGCTTGGGGTGGCCTCGTGCCCAGCTTTGCTCTGTGACCCTCGCCCGCTCCTGAGCTCTGCCCTGCTGCCCCGATGCCGGCGTTCCCAGTTCTCTGATGGTTTCAAAGGCGGCTGATGCTGGGCGCGCCTCGTCCTTCTCGTCGTCTGCCTTTAGTGGCCGTAGCGTGAGCCGTGCCCCGTCCCGCCTCGCGCCAGGCCAGGAGGGTGCATCGCCGAGCGCGCCGTCGCGAAGGAGCGGTACCAGGGGTTGAGAAAGGACGCTGGGTTTGCCAACAACCGAAGGCAGGCAGGCAGGCAGTCCTTGGAGGAGGGAGCTGGCTGCGGTTCAGGGTGTTGCAGGGAGGAACGGGGAAAATTAGTAAATGTTGCAGAAATGGAAGGGAAGGAGGGGGTTGGAAGAAACGAGGATTGACGCGCGATGGGCTGAGCTGCTGCGGTGACCGTCGTCCCCTCCTGCCCCAGCCTGGGTTGCGGTGTCAACTCATTCACTCAGAAGTGTTTTCCTGCCGCTCTCCCGGGCGTATCCTTCCCCGGGGTATCAGAGCAGACCCCTTCCCCGGGACTGCTCTGCGCCAGGCTGGGCTGTGAGTCCCTGACCTCGGGCAGCCTGTGTCCAGCAGGATGTGCTCGCCAGAAGGAACCGGAATCTGCGCCGAGCTCGTGTCAGCGCGAGGGGCTGGGAAGTGCCGCCGTGTGCCGGCGGCGCCTGTGGGCAGTGAGGGCTGACTCTGGGCACCCCTCAGGTGCCGGCTGAAGCCAGGCAGGCCGGGAGCTTTGGGGCTCCGTGTTCTGCACCTCTCAGGCCTCTAAGTCCCACCTCATCCCTGCAAAGCTCCAGGGAAAGAGCCCAGACTCCAGCCCTTGGCTGTCCCTGCTGCTCTCTGGTGCTGGAGGGTCCTTCCCAGTCAGAAGACTGGGAGCACTGGGAGCAGCCCTGGGCCTGGCCACAGCAGGCGAGGGGTGGTCAAAGGCAGATGTGTGCCCTGAGTGCATCTGCAGCCCAGATCTCCACTCCCTCGGCTGTGGGATTGGGGCCTGGCTGCGTTTCCAGCTCCCTCTCCACACTTTTTGCTGCCCAGGGAGGGTGGCCGGGGCACGGTGAGTCTCTGTGCAGGGCTGGTCTCTGGTGGGAGGCTGCAGGCAGCAGCAGCAGCCACCACACCAGGGCTGCTCCAGGCTTTGCCCACGGTTTGGTGGCTCCAGGCTCCCTGGAGCTGTCGGGGTGCACAGCTCGCAGGGCGGACTGGTCCGGCTGTCTCCTCAAAGAGCTCTTCGGGATGCATGGAGGCTGTGCCTGGGGGGTCTCTCCTCATGGGCAGTTCGTGTGTCTTTGCCTGGTCTCTGCCTGTTCTCCTCTCCACGGGGGACTGAGCGTAGCCTGAAGGTCCCAGGGCAAGTGGAAGGGAGCGCAAGGGAAGAGATTTGCATCTCCAGGTGCTGCTGAACCCGAGCAGTGCGAGGGCTGAGCTCCGTCCTCACTGCGCGCATGCCTGCGGGCTCAGGGGCACTGGGTTATTTGAAGCTGAAGCTGCTGCTTGTTATTTTGTACCAGAAGCGAGGTAGGAATTTGTTGAGGCACGAGTGACCTCACTCTGCTGGGCCCTGGCAAGAGCTTTCCAGGTCTGTGATGCCAGAGGGGTCTTGTGGCCTCTTGCCGGACACTGGAGCGCTGAGAAGGGGCTTGTGAATGTGCTGCCAAGTGTTCAGTGGCTGCTGCAGCTGCAGGGACTGGAGCCTTGGAGTGTTTAAAGGGCGTAGAGATGAGGTGCTCAGGGATGTGTCTTGGGGTTAAAGATTAGAGTGAAAGGTTGGACTGGATGATCTGAGAGGTCTTTTCCAACCTGGGTGATACCGGGGTGCTGTGACCCCATGGCTGGCTGGCTGTGTGGCGATGGTTTGGAGCTGCACGTGTGAGCTGCTCTTCTCTCCCACCCAGTGCAGAGACCGGTGCTCACGGCTGATGAGGATTTGTGGGCTGTTAAGTCCACAGAGTGTCTCTCCCCAGCCCGAGCGAGCCTGGGCAGGGCTGTGCCATCAGTGGAGGAGTGGTCCAGCTCCAAGAGCTGAGGCGGGTGGTCCTCTGGGCTGTGAGAGGGAGCAGATGTCCTCCTCGGAGTGGGCGGGTTGTAGCTGTTAGGCTGGACTGGGGCTCTCCCACTTGGCTGTCCTACTGGAGGGCAACGCTGCCAGAACCCCTGAGGCCAGTCAAGGTGCATCTACAGCTGCTTGTTGGGAAAACAACCCTGCCAGGCGCTTGGGAAGGGAGCTGGTGTCATGATGGTGCATGGAACGAGAACATCAGCAGAGAGACGGGGCTGGCCCTGGCACTTGGTGCTGCTCCTGAGCCTGCACAGACGCGCCTGGTGTGTGACAGGGCCCGTTCCTCTCCTAACATCTGCCTCCGTGCTGCAGGAAGAGACGGGGTGACAGCCACATTTACACTCCTGCTGGCTCCCGCTGATGCCGCGCAGGAATGTGTGCGCTGGAGCAGATCCCTGGGGAAGCTTGGCACTCTCTGTCCTCGGCGTGTGGAGAGATCCAGGCTCTCCAAATCGCTCCGCTGGGGTCTGCTTGCATGCAGGCCGCCCGGCCCCTCTGCTCCTTCCCCCGCGGGACGTCCCTGTTCCCAGGAGAGAGCAGGTCTACGGAGGACTGGCGCTGCCCCAGCCCCCATGTCTCTGTCCCAGCCAGGAAAGGGTCCTCTCTGGAAGCAGAGAGCTGGCAGCGGATCAGGAGCGAGGTGATGTCATGCAAAGGAAAAACACCAAAGGGCGTCCGCCCGTGGGGGCAGGGTGAGGTGGAGAGAACGGATGACACCTGCATGGAGCAAGGACCCACCAAAACAGCCTGGGAGGCTTGGAGGTTCCCTGTCTGGGAAAGCAGAGGGACCTCAGGAGTTCTGCCGTGTATTCTCCTTGCCACTGACCTTCTGAGTGACCTTGGGTGAGTCTTTTCCTCCCAGGCAAAGTCTCTCCCCCTGAGCAGGGTGAGAAATGGACTGAGAGGAGTGTCAACCTTCCCGGAATGCCACCGCCCTGCAGCGGAGCTGGGGGCCTGGCCAACCCTCAAGTTCCTCCTGCCTGAGGGATGCTTCAACCCTGGTCTCCCCAGGCTCTGATCTGGGAGGGAAAGACTCAGAGCAAGGAGATGCTGGAGCTTTCCTGAGCGACTGGTGAGCCTGGAGACCCTGCAGTGCACGGGGCTGCTTCCCAGGGCTGGGAAGGTGTGAGGTGGCTGCTGCCTGGGGCTCTGCCTGGTGCTGGGCTCCCTGGCAGGACGGTCGGTGGTGCTGGAGCAGCGTTGCCTTGTGGCAGCAGAGGTTCAAATAATGCTGTTCACTGGCCTCTGCCCGTGAGGGACCAAGCGCTGCCCTTCACGCTGGGTGCAGGGACAGGCCAGTGCTCATCCCAGGCTGGCAGCACTGCTGTTGGAAGGTGCAGAGGGAACATTTTTGCCCCGTTTCCCCCTTTCCCAGGAAAAGTCATGAAACCTTTCTGTCCCCAGATCCTCTGTGGGTGCGCTGGGAGGCTGGGAATGCTCATTGCCTCGTGCTGGAGCCCACCGGGCTTTTCTCAGGGCTTCTGGCAGCTGCTCCAGTGTGCGGGGTGCCAGGGAGAGGTGCTCACCTACCTGTGCAGCGCTGCCATCCACACTGGGCTGCAGACTGGCTCTGCTGGAGAGGCTCTGGGCTGCTCAGGGAGAGGCTCCAAGGTCAGAGAGGGATGCAGAACAGGAGGCTTTTTGTCTCCCTCTCCCTCTGCTTGCAGCCCCTGTGCCCTACGTGTCCCAGGGGCCGGCCAGCAGGGCAGGATAAGCCGTGTCCCCCCAAATCCTGCTGCAACTGGGGATGGGGACTGGGCCAGTCCAGCCAGGCTGTGGCAGCCGCAGCACGAGCCAGGGCGACGTGACACGGCTGCTGCTGGCCGAGACTGACACCTGCCCAGGAGGGAGCCGGGCTGAGCCAGAGCATCATCTGCCGACATCACCGGCGACGGGGGGGAAGCAGAAAGCGTCGAGGCGGTGACGGGCTCTGTGCGTTTCAAGCGGCAGCTCAGCGCCGCTTCGCTAAAGGCTCCCGTGCTGTGCCTTGGCTGCAGCAGCCGGCTCACACGCAAGGTCACTGGAAGGGACAATAGCGCTTTGGGCAGCTCTGTGGTGGAACTCCCCAGCCGTGTGCTGGCCAGGGCTCTGCTCCAGCCCGCTGCACTGCTCGCCTTGGCACGGAGGAGAGGAGCAGACAGGAGAGGAGAGGAGAGGAGAGGAGGTCTTCCCCCTTTGTGACAGGGACTGGGAGAGGGGACAGGGCTGCTACAGCTCAAGCACGTGAACACAGACACATGAACACAGGCACAAACCCTGTACTCGCTTTCGTCCAGCAGCTTCTCACCTGAGCCAGGTGCTGCCTAGCTGGGTGTGGATCAGCAAGCCCAGCCTCTCCCTCGCCTCAGGAGAGCCGCTGCTGACCATCGCCAGCCCCTCCTGCTTTCCAGGGGGTTTCTGGCCTGAACTGTGGTTACGTTTCTTTTCCTACAACCACATCTGCTTCCTGTGGAAGCTCCAGCTCAGCTGAGGGTGCTGTGAACCCGAGTTCTCACACCCACGTCAGTAGCCTGCCTGCTGCCTGAGGTGATGCAAGGCTGAAGGAGGTTTTAATCTCAAAGCTCCTTGGTTGGCGAAACAAATACCAGCTGGAGGGTTGTGTCAGCCCTTGGGTGGCCACAATTCTGAAACCAAGGTTTGGCCAAAAGCATTTGACCCATCTTGGAGGAGCTGCCCTACCAGAGCCTGATCTGCAGGCACGTGGGGCTTGTGTACATCTCTCCACCGCAGAGATGGCTGCGGGTTCATGATGCTCCGTGTGGAGAGGCTTTAGCTACCCCTGTGGCTTGTGACACAGCGATGCAGGAGATCCGTACCAGCTCTTGCTGAGGCACTCCAGCTTTTTGAGCCCAGGTTGTACACCAGCCCTCCCATGGGCTGATCCGCCAGGAGCTGGTGCCTCTGGTGCAGGTGGCCTCCATTAAGTCACTGCTGAGATTAGGGCTGTTTTCAGTAGGTTCCTTTGAGTGGAGGTTTATTTGTGTAAATATTTGGACGTTTCTCAGGCGTGATTATTGAGCAACCTGCACCTCATGCATATTCAGAAGCCTGCAGCGATTGCCTCCTCTCCTGCTCGTGGGAGCAGGGCTGGGTCCATGGACGTGAGAGGGACGCGAGCGTGGGTGACGCTGGTCAAGGTGGTGATGGGCGGCGCTGGGCAGAGCTGGTGCAGCTGCACCCTGGGCTTGAGCTGGGAGCGCTGGTGACGCGTCTGTGCTGCGGTTCCAGGATGGTTGTGGTGGTTTGATGTGTGTGAGCTGAGCAGTGCTCGCTGAGCACACCTCAGCGTGGCTGCCTGGCCCTTCCTGAGCTCCAGCGGCAGCACCTGCCCGAGAAGTGCCTGGCTCTAAAAGAGGCAGTGGGAGGAGGCAGGATGGCTGAGCACAGAGCTTGGGCAGCCTCCTGGCTCCTGGCTGCTCTCAGGGAAGGTCAAGAGCCATTTAAGGCAGATGCAGAGGCTCCAGAGCAGCTTGCTTCCAGCTTTGCTTTGCATCCTGCACCCCGGGTTGTCCGGGACCCTCCCATCCCACACGCTCAGCTCTCCTGTCACAGCTGCTCCCCTCCCATCCAGCCCCCGCAGCCCTGCCTTATTATTTTCTACTCTACAACTCCCTCGCTCCATCCCTGCCATTTCCCTCCTTTGCCCACGTTAACCGGAGTCTTTTAAACATCACCCCAAGTTCGGTCTCCATCATCTCATTGCACAAATGAACCCAGTTATCCTTCTAGCACAAGGCAGGGGAGGGGGCAGCTTCTCCAGAACCCCTGAGAGAGGCACAATTCTCTGCAAGCTCCAGAATTCGTGTCTCTGAAAGCCCCGTAGTTGGTGCTGTCTCTCTGGAGTCCGGCAGCCCCCGTGGGGCACAGCCACCCTCCGGGCAGGGCATCTGCTGCACTTCGGGGCCGTGCTATTTGGGGACAGCACGAAGCTGATGGTTTTTTTAGGAGACTTTTGCTGCCGGGCAAGGCCAGGGACAGCCACTGGCTGTGCCCCCAGCAAGCGCTGAGCGTGGGATGAGATGGGAGGCAGGGTGCTGGTGGATCCTGCACCCAGCAGGGCCAGGCTGGGGCAGAATGGTGAAGGATGGAGCTCTGAGATCCAGCTGCAGCTGCCGAGTAACCCCGGTGGCTTTCTGGGCACCGAGGGGAGGCTTGCTGGCTGCTCCTGCACGGAGAGTTTTCTTGCTCTCTGCTACAGGCAGGATTTGCTGCCTTCTCCTTGGGCAGGGTGAGAGAGACCCTCTCCCCTCCTGCCTGATCCAAAACCATCCCAGCCACAAAACAAGAGAACCTGGGAAGGTCTTTGAGCTTGCACCGCTTTCCCAGGAGTGCTACGCTGCAGGGTCTCTGCCTCCTGCTCTCTGAGGATGAATCCAGGGCGTGCTTTCAGGTACCTCCTCCATGGCTGTGACCATGCTCTCTGCTCTCATCTGCGAGGCACACGATTCTCGTTCTGCTCTGAGAGATGGGGGTGCTCAGCAGAAGAGGTTGGAGCCGAGTGTGCTCGCAGGAGCAGAGCATTAGGGATCTCTGCCCTCCAGCACGGACCCAGCCGTGCCCTTTGTGTCTTTGGGGGGGTTGTGTGACAGCTTCAACCTCACCCTGTGCTTAATATTATCTCCCGTTTTACAGATGATGAACTTGGGCACAGAACGCCCGTGTCAGGAACGTGACACGAGTCCCAGGCGTGGGTTCAGGTTTCTATACTTTTCTACTTCGCTCTCTGCCAATTCCTCAGCTGACACAAGTGCAAAAAGCCACTAAAGCACTTTCTGCTCCTAGGGTTGTTGGTAGAAACTTGAAGGAACGGTGCTAGCCCAGCCCCTGGCCATGAGAGCAGGTGCTGGGTGGAGAAACCTGCCCTGCTTTCCTCCACTGATGCTTTCCCCTCTTTCTGCTCTCTGCAACAGGCATCACGTCCACTACGTTATTCCGTATGACGGGGATCAGTCGGTGGTGGACTCCTCGGAGAATTACTTTGTGACTGACAATGTAACCAAGCAAGAGATTGATCTGATGCTGGGACTTTTGCTGGGCTTTTGTATAAGCTGGTTTCTGGTGTGGATGGACGGGGTTCTCCATTACGCAGTGCGAGCCTGGAGAACCAGCCGACGGTATGGTAAGTGCAGCCTCACGGGCTCCCTTCCCTTTCCTCAACCCCTTGCCCCGTCCTCCGAGGTTGGTGGAGAGGGCGGGGAGGTCAGCAGCCTTGCAACCTTTGCTCTGCGTGGATTCGGGATGGGCCTGAGCAGCCCGATCCCAGCTCTCCTTAGACAAGCAGGGAGGTTTCTGTGGCAATAACCACCCTGGAGGGTTGTGCTTTGGCAAGCACAAAGCATGTGCTGGTGCAAAGTGGGGGAGGGCTTGCTGGGAAGCGACGTGTCTCCCCGTAGGCAGGCTGGCAGATGGTGGTTGTGTGCCTGCACATGTGGGCAGGAGATTTTTTCAGGCCAGGCAAAACTTCCCTGAAATCTGGATTTTTCTGTGCGTATAATTGGCAGCCAGGCACGTGCTCGCGGAGCGCAGCCTCTTCTTGTTTGTATCGGCTTGTGACAGCGTGGTGACAAGGACAAACATCGCCGGGTTGTGTCGGAGGGGCGTCAGCTGAGGTTGCCCCTTCCTCGTTACTGTTCCAGATGTGTCAGGGGTTTTTTTCAGTAGTGACATCAGCCCCACAGGGGAAAATGTTAGCCGTACTAACTAGTCCTTGGACCAGCTAGCTTAGCACCCTCAACTAGCATCCTGAGAATGACCAACAGATAGATACCCCTTCTGAGACCCTCTCAGTATGGGCAACCCACAGACTTGAATTGCTGGAGGGGGGAAAAAAAGATGGAAGAAATATTAACATAGTGAAAGGCTTGAAATTCCGTAGCTGTACCTGCAAATCTCAGCCTCTTGAGCTCTGACTGATGGTGCCTGTTAAATTACAACTTGGAGGCAAAGGAGAGCGAGCAAGAGAAAGATTCATCTGTAAACCTGTACGAAATTCTAATTAGGGAAGCGGCCCAGCTCTTTCTAAAAACTCAGATCAAAAAGATATTAATTTCTCATTAGCCTCCCCAAGTCCCCGACTCGAGCTGCTGCTGGAGCAGGACTCTCTCGAGGCCGCGTCGCTGTCGATTCCCAAGCAGAAGGCTCCTTGTCAGAAGCTCTGAATTTTTTTATAGCCCAAATTTCCCCAAATTTTCCCCTTTTTTAAAACTCCTTTAAAAAGTCAGAGCTTCCGGGGAGATCCAAGGTACCGAGCCAACCTCGAGGCCGCGACACCTCGTTTTGCTCAGCCCACTTGTGGCTCCGATCTGCTCCGTGCTGGCGAGTTTTATTTTTAGCAACGAAGAGTAACGCTAGTAATTAATTCAGTAGTTAAGCTGAATGACCTTTTTTCTTTCAGGGTTGGTTGGGTGGGTTTTTTTCCCCCCTCCCTATATTTGCGTACTCTCAGGTTTTCAGGCGGCCGGCCGTGCACTGCGCTGTGCAGGTATCAACTTTTCAGAAAATGAGGGCAGGATTACTTCACACCCAGCTTTCCCTTCCCTTAGCAACCCTTAGCATGCCCCTTTCGTGACACAGAAGGCTGACAGGCCTGAGACGTTGTCTCTTAGCGGTGTCGCACCAGCCACGTGGGACCAGTCCGCTCTTAAACCAGTTGGCTGTTCCGCAGCTGGCTGCTTGCACCGTCCCCAGCTCTGCTAACATCCCTGTGTCCTCACAGAAGACACCCTGAGGTTTCCAGTCTGTGCCATGCAATGGGACGTGACGCCTCATTCCATTTTCCGTGCCTTGAACCGGTCTGTCCCGAGCTGGTGGGCTGTGCCGAGCTCAGGTCACTAAAGACGGGGTGAAAAACCGCTGGGGAATTTGGAGCAAAATCACGACCGTTGAGCTTTTAGGTATTTCCTATTCATTCGAATCAACGATGCAAATGTAGCCGTTTTAAAGGCAGTAAGCAGAAAGGACACCTATTGCCTTGTGGAATGAGAATCCTAGGTTAAAATTTTCCTTCTAGAGAAAGAAACGGTGCCCGTGATTCCGCGAGACGGGGGTAGGGGTGATACATAATCTGGTACAGAGCGTAGAGCCCTCCCTGAAACACGAGTACCACTTAGCCATGACTCAATGTCACGCTGCGGCCTGATCAGCTTAAATTTTTGGTCTATTAGAATAACCTAGAGCTCCTTCCTGATGGAAGAGATGTCTTAAAATAGAAAACATCCTGTAGAAACTCAGGCATCAGCTTTGTGGTGGCTGCAGTGGTTGGTCGGAGCGGCCAAGCAGGAGAACGTGGGTCTCACCGTTCCTGTAACAGCTCATCTTCCTTCTCCTTTCTGCCTTCCAGACAATTCCTGGTCTTGGATTCCAAAATTTTGTAACTTAAAGGAGTTCAGAAAACGTCACCACAGGCAGTACGAGGAGGCGACCGGGAACATGGTGCACATCAAACAGAAGCTGTACCATAACGGGCACCCCAGCCCACGGCACCTCTGAGGAATGCCCTTCCCCTCCAGAGACTGCAGCCAGGTTTTAAAAAAGGACTTTGCTCTTCTTCCAGGGGAACAACTCCTTGCTTGCTCCTCTGCGGAAGCCAGCCGAGGACACGATTTTACTTCTCCATCCCGTGTGTCCCCGTGGCGCACCACGATGCACAACTAAGCCAGTCCTGGATGCTACGCAGCCAAGACATTGCACTGTGTTCCACGTTTTATTGTCAGACTCGTGTATATATGTAAAAAGCAGACGAACAAAAACAAACCTAAAAAAAAAAAAAAAAAAAA